>JBBJLR010040118.1:0-10636 GCA_037577145.1 Brachypetersius gabonensis
AGATGTGATTCAGGTGATCACTAATCAGTCCCTCATTAAGCAGATTGAGGTGTTTGTGTAGGAATTTAACAGACACTGGTCTGGAATTATTTTCACACTCATAAAGACGCTGATTTAAAAAGAAATTTGCAGTGGTCTCTTATTTTTTTACTCTTATACTGTAAAAATGATGTTAATGTGGAAGGAGCTGCAGCAGTAACGGCTTGTTGTTCTGTCCTGCAGCTGCTGGGCTACACAGAGCGGCAGCCCCTTTCTTTACAGGTGTTTGTGGGAACCGCTGATGACAGATCCATTCGGCCACATCCGTTTTATCAGATACACAGGTACCGTCTTCCTATCAATGTTCTCACCCCCGAACTCTAAACACCTGTTAGTGTGTGATCAGGACTGTGGGGAATTCATAATCATAATCGCCTGGCACACCTTCATCTGACAAGTCCAAATGACTCACTACCTCTCATTTGTTATTCTAAAGTGACACTCTCCTCCCCATTCAATAAACCAGATTATCTCTCAATATCTCTCACTGCCCCTGATTTACATTTACGGCATTTAGCTGACATTTTTATCCAGAGCGACGTACATCAGTGCTCATGTAGTCCACATCTGTTTCTTAAACCTGTAAACGTAAATCAACATCCACTATTTGTGTACACCTAAACAACACCTGTCAAATTTAACAAACCATTCTTTTTTCCTGGAAAATCCAATCTGGTGATTTTTGCTGAGCTTGTCCCACCATACCAGAGCCTACTGTGGGATCTGCTTGTGTAGAACTTATGGAATGATTATTTGGTGGGAATGTGGCTTATTCGTTTCTCAGAGTGACAGGGAAGATGGTGGGAACGGCGAGTCAGGAGAGCATGCAGGCCGGAACCAAACTGTTGGACATCCCCCTAAACTCTGAGAACAACATGACGGCACTGTGAGGGACACACACACACACACACACACACACACACACTTAGTTATAGGAATATTTCTGCAATGTCCAATCTAGATCCACCAGGACGTATGAGAAAGACAAGATTTCGGCTTCTGCTGATGTTATTAGAAACAGAATCAGAAAATCTTATTGGTCCTGGAGGACATTGCTTATGTGACTGTGACTGCACAGACAGACAAGACCAATAATGAAATATAATAAAATGAGCCCAGAAAATGCTCAAAAAATACTAAATACACTTTGCTATGTACAAAAAATTCTGTGTTCAGTTAGAAAGGGGGATATAAATACTATAGATAGATCAATAAAATGAAATAGTTTTGTTAACAGAAATAGTTGGTTGGAGTTCTCTCTACCTGTAGAGTGATGTAAGTAGTAATTTGGCAATGATGGTAATTTTGTAATTACTTTAGCCATTATATCAGGCATGCTAATTAACATTAGTCCATGTTTAAAGTGTGTGTGTGTATGTGTGAACATGTGTGTGTGTGTGTGTGTGTGTGTGATTATCTCCCTGGTTCAGGATTGACTGTGCGGGGATCCTGAAGCTGAGGAACTCTGACATTGAGTTGAGAAAAGGAGAGACAGATGTTGGAAGGAAGAACACACGCGTGCGTTTGGTTTTCCGCACCCATCTGCCCCTGGCTCCGCCCCTCGCTCCTCCTGGGCGGGTTTTAGCACTGCAGGTGGCCTCTCTGCCCATAGAGTGCTGTGAGTACCGTCATGTGATCAGAACCAGTCAAGAATGGCTGATAAACTAGGCTACAAAGTATAATTACCCTCTACATGCAGATGTGCATGTGTGTGTGTGTGTGTGTGTGTGTGTGCTTGTGCGTATGTGTGTGCATGTGTGTCTCTTAGAATGCATCAAGTGTAGTTACTTGTTTTGTTGTGTAATCTCACTCTAAAGATAAGTGTTTCTAATAAAAGTGGCCAGTCAGTGGAAGCTAAGGTGGTGTTTCCAATAAAGTGGCCAGTGAGCGGAACAAAAGGGGGGTGGTTATAATAACAAGGCCAGAGAATAAAAGCTCTACAGCTCTTAAAATGATTTCTTGTCTTCGTGATCCCCTTCCTATCTCCAGCCCAGCGTTCTGCTCAGGAGCTGCCAGTGATCGAGTCCATCAGCCTGGCATCCTGCTCTGTGGAGGGAGGGGAGGAGCTTCTCGTGGGCGGGACCAACTTCTTGCCAGCCTCTAAAGTTGTGTTCATGGAGAGAGGCTCTGGTCAGTACCTCCAGGGGGCCTTTATATTGGTTCACAGAACCGTAGTGTTGTTAAATATCATTGCTGTGTGTTCTGTGAAAATGGTACGGGCTCAGTTTTTGTTTGTGTTTCATGTGTTTTGTCTGTGCGGGTGCTAAAAGAAAGGATTCAGCAAAAAAAATCAAATGTCCTCAGAGCTCATTGAGGCTAACATTGCTAACAGTATTGCTAACATTGCTAACGTCAATGTTCATCCAAATCTGTTACTGTTAACCCATCCCCAAAACCCAGACTCAAACCACATCTAGCTCTTCATTAAGGTAAACAGACTTGTGGACGTGGTTTAGGATACAGTATGACGTACTGTGAACTGTAAACAATGCTATAGGATGCCATTTCAAACAACAGCAGGACTGATTTTGTATCAGATTCCTCTGTATTTGTGATGACAGATCTTGCTCCTGAAGAGGTTTGTGAAAACAGACGCTGTTGTGTGAAAAGACATCCACACTGAAGTTCAGTTTGTTTTAACAGCCTGCAGTCAGTCATGCTGTGTCCTAAACCACATCCCCAAGTTTGTCAGAGAGTTTCTCTCTGATCTGATAAAACTGCTTGTTGGCAGATGGGAAGCTGCAGTGGGAGGAGGAGGCACATGTGGACCGAGACAAAAGCACTGAGGTACACACACACCCACACACACCCTTGTGCTAAGTGGACAATATGAGTTTGTGTGTGGTCTGATGTGCATAAAAAACATGTAATCCTTTGTGTGTTTGTGTCTGCGTGCAGTATATTGATAAATAATGTGTATTTCTTGTGTGTTCATGTGCACAGTGTGTGTAAAAATAACGCGTGTCTGTGTGTTCTATATGTTAGTGTGTGCTGTGTGTGCGAGTGCCAGCCTACAGTGACCCGTCTTTGAATCAGCCCGTCTCTGTGTGCCTGTACGTCTCCAACGGCAAACGCAAGAGGAGCAGCACACACTGCTTCAAATACCTGCCCAGTGAGTGATACACACACATACACACTGCTTCAAATACCTGCCCCATGAGTGACACACACACACACACACTGCTTCAAATACCTACCAAGTGAGTGACACACACACACACACTGCTTCAAATACCTGCATAGTGAGTGAAACACACACAGCTTTAAATACCTGCCCAATGAGTGATACACACACACACACACACACACACACACACACACACTGCTTCATACACTATTTATATATATATATATATGGCTACATCATTTGACACCTGTGCTGAGTGGTTAGTGCGAGTTTGTGTGTTCTGTGTGTATGAGTAACGTGATCGTGTGTGTATGTGCAAAGCATTTAAAGCCATGTTTCACAGTGTGTGGTTAAGTGTCTTTCTGTTAGAATGTATGCAAACAAACAATAAACTAGTATCAAGATTTGTTTTGTGTGTAAAATTGTTGATATTGTGTGAGCTAGTGAGGAGAACACAGGTTCGGTTCCAGATTCCTCCAGCTGTTTTTTGGAATTGTGAAATTCCATTAGTAGCTCCATATTTTTACTGCTGTTAAACACTGAAAAGTTGTTGACTGAACAACTACTATAAATGCAAATATGTCAATTGAATCACGTTTCCTGTATAACTTTTAAAGATCATGTAACCATGCGTGTCTGAGTCAGACTCTCGACTGTCAAATTCTAATGGTTTCATCCCACTCGATAGCTTCTTAATTATCACTTGTCCGGTGGAGCACATTCTAATTGTCGGTGTAGACTCTGGCTTGGGACCACCCGTCTCGGACGCCGGCAGCGGGTCAGTTGAGGGGCCGCCCGATGCGGGAACCGGCGGCGAATCAGTGGAGGGGCCGTCCGGTGCGGGAGCCGGCGGCGGATCAGTGGAGGGGCCGACCAGTGCGGGAACCGGCGGCGGGTCAGTTGAGGGGCCGCCCGGTGCGGGAACCGGCGGCGGGTCAGTTGAGGGACTGCCCGGTGCGGGAACCGGCGGCGGGTCAGTTGAGGGACCGCCCGGTGCGGGAACTGGTCATCGGGACGGAGTGGAGCGGCTGAGCAGTCATCGGGACGGAGTGGAGCGGCTGATCAGTCATCGGGACGGAGTGGAGCGGCTGAGCAGTCATCGGGGCGGACTGGCGCGGCTGAGCAGTCATCGGGGCGGACTGGCGCGGCTGAGCAGTCATCGGGGCGAGCAGTCATTGGGGCGGACTGGCGCGGCTGAGCAGTAATCGGGGCGGACTGGAGCGGCTGAACAGTCATCGAGACGGACTGGAGCGGCTGAACAGTCATCGGGATGGACTGGAGCGGCTGAACAGTCATCGGGACGGACTGGAGCGGCTGAGTAGTCATCGGGACGGACTGGAGCGGCTCAGCAGTCATCGGGTCGGACTGGAGCGGCGACTTGGGCGACTGGAGAGGCGACTTGGGCGACTGGAGAGGCGACTTGGCCGTCTGGAGAGGCGACTTGGCCGTCTGGAGAGGCGACTTGGCCGTCTGGAGAGGCAACTGGAGTGACAGAAGGGGCGACAGGAGCCGGCAGAGTACGCCGAATAGGAGGCAAGGCGAGATGATCATCCGGTGTCACGTACAGGCAGGATAGTTTGAAGTCCGGTACTGACTCTTGGATAGCATACACGCCGGGTCCGAAAAATGGCGGTGTGACTGGCGTCGAACCGCCCGGTTCGGACGCTGGCGGTGACTCTGATTTGGGACCACCCGGCGCGGAAGCTGGCGTAGACTCTGGCTTGGGACCACCCGGCTCGGACGCCGGCGGCTGGTCAGTAGATGGACCCGCCAAGGAGCCAAGTCTGGCGGCGAGGAGGGGCGAGCTGGCGCCGGCAGTGAGGAGAGACGAGTTGAGGCTGGCGGCGAGGAGAGACGAGATGAGGCCGGTGGCGAGGAGAGACGAGATGAGGCTGGCGGAGAGGAAGTCGGAGGCCGGAGAGGAGAGGGGTTGGTCAGGTCACGTAGGAGTCGCCGTCGAGGAATTGGGGCTCGATATATTAGCCTTCCCTTGCTTCTTTCTCCTCCTCCGGCTCCAAGGTCTCTCCGGAGACACGAATTTTCCCCCGAAAAGTTCTTTATACGTCAACCTCACCGGCCAGTCTTGTGGTTGTCCGCTCCAGCAGTAGGTGAATTCTTCGTCCTCCTCGCTGAGGTACGCGGGAATTCCTGGAGTTTTGTGGAACGCCACATAAGACTCTGGAGGAAAGCTGGCCATGTACCCGTGCCAGTCAAAATTCCCTCCATGGGTTCCAGTGTGTTCACCTCGATCCCCCTTGCCGTAGTCCTCATCCGTGCTGCCATGATCCAGGCGGAGAGAGTTTATCAAGGTAGGTTGGGTGGTCGTCTGGGGCTGGGGATAATTCACGTAGTCAACTGATGAGAGCATTCTGTCACGTTCCTGTCCTTTGTGCATCTGTGGAAAGTATGCGCCAGTTCAGACCTCTGTACCATAAACATCAAGGTTTTAATATTATAAACAGACACAGACCAAGGACAAGGACAAGGACAAGGAAAACACAAGGTGAGGGTATGCTCTTGTGAGGAATAAGAGGGGAAAGCATCTATAAATACAGATAAGACAAGACAATGGACCAATGAGGAATACAATTAGTGACAAGTAACTGAACACAAGTGAGAGAGGTGATTAAATTGGAAACCGAAACAGGTGGCAGAGTTCTGAGTCAGGAAACTGTCCATATAAGAAAATAACTTCCTGGAGTCAAAGCGGCCCCCGTGGTCGCAGGAGGTACTGTCACATAGTCTATCAGTACACTAGTCCATAGGCCTGACTGTGACAATTATTATGTTTTGTTCTCATTCTTTTCTCTCAGTCATGTTTAAGGAGGAGGACCCCCTGTTGTCCCGCCCCTCTCTCTTACCACTGAAGGGGGTGAATCTTTGCCCCACAAGGGACCGATCTCTGGCCGATGATAGAGTTGCTTCCTTCCAGGTGCCCCCGTACCCCAGCGAGTTCTCATACACCCCCCAGGGATACCAGGATGATTTCTGCGCCAAACCTGAAGGTCCAGAGGACGTCTCCAGAGGACACAGAGCTCTGAGCGAGCGGAACCCCAGCTTCGAAAGCTTGGAGCTGGGCTTCACAGAGCTTTTACCCCCTCTGTACCCCGCACGGGGGGTCCCAAGACCACCCTCTCCCGCCCCGCCCTCCCCATCACCTTGGCTGGATTCCCCCTACCTGTCTTCCTCCCCCTCCCCATCACATTCCTCCTCACTGAGCCCGTTCCCTGCCAGCAGCCCCATCTCCACCTCCCCCTTGCCCCCCCTTTCCCACTCCCCATACCCCCACTGTCTACCCTACCCTCAGGAAATGTGCCCTTACCCTCCGTATGAGGGATGGGAGCACCAGACTTCTGTCCAGGAGGAAAGGGAGAGGCAGGAGGGGCTGCTGGACTTCAGTGGAGGAACGCCAATGCACAACATCACACTAGAAGAAGGTGGGTCAGGCAGTGCATTGTTGTTATGGATTTATTATGGGATGCATTGTAAAGCAGCTGTCTGAAGAATTTTAAAACTATAGTTGGTTGTATATAGAATAAAATTGTTTATAAAATACTGTTACTATATAATAAAAAGAAGAACAGCAAAGTGGACCAAGAATAAAGTGGCATTGCTAATAGAATTAAACAATACAGCATCAATTTACAAAATATTGTAGAAATATATATTTATATATACGAATATGTATGAACACAGTGGAGAAGAAAATGTGCAGGATATTTTTATGTTAATGGCTAGTTAAATCATGTTTACAGTATAGAGTCAAAATTTACATGCATGCCATATATAAAGTAATCAGGAAATTACTTCCTAAGTAATACTCAATGAAGATACTCAATACACACACCCACTGGTTAGACCCTCTGACACACACACACTGGTTAGACCATCTGATACCCCCGTTTGTTACCCCATTTGACATACAATGAGCCATTCTCATTCACAGTCAATGACAGATTTACATTTACATTTACATTTATGGCATTTATCAGACGCTTTTATCCAAAGCGACTTCCATTCCCTAATTACAGGGGACAGTCTCCCTGGAGCAACTTAGGGTTAAGGGTCTTGCTCAGGGACCCATTGGTGGTGTGCTGAAGGTAGGATTCGAACCCATGTCCTCTTGGTCTAGAGGCAAGTATCCTACCCACTACGCCACCACCACCCGTATCTAGAACCTCCAGAAGAACCAGAATACTGTTCTTCCACATGAAACTGCCCCGGCTACTGTAGATCAGAATGTGATTGGCTGATATCTCTTCCTTATGTTATTGGTTATTTTGACATGGTAGTACTTCAGTGTAGCTCCTGAAGGCCTGACCAATAGGAGAGCTACCTTAGCTCCATCTACCTAGAGACTGCCGAGAGGAACATCCTGACTGGATCATTTTCTTTTGGATTTAATTCTTATTGTCTTCAAACAGAATTAAGTGGAATGAGTAGTGCTGCAGGACCAAGCATGATTCTACTGAATTCAAACATACTAAAACATATTTTTAAGCCTAGTAGGTTAATGAGGAGCCCCCTCTGGTTATCAATTACTGAATTAATGAGGCTGATTATTTATCTGATTAGCACTCTCTTTCTCCACAGTGAACGAGTTCATTGGCGAGGACATCAGGACTTTTCAGACAGGTCCTCACACGGACAGCAGACTCGGATGACCGCGGCCCGGCACTCCATAATAAGTGCATTATTAATGTCATATCACTCCGAATATGTTTTTGTGTAAGGTGTATTGCTCTGATACAGCAATATCATGAGCTGTGGTACTGGCTGTGTTGCAGGGTTACAGCTGTAAGTATGTTTATAGATTCCTTTTACTTCATCATGACCGCATATTTGAGTGGAACTAATGCTTTTAATCTGTTTGCAAAATAAATTATCATTGCAGTATCCATGCTCCTGTGTGCATTTCTAGCCCTTTAAGGTGCACACGTTGCTTCCATGGGTGTTTATATACAGCTTATATCTCTATAGAGTCAAGTCAAAGTCAAAGTGAACTTTGTCACCTCAACCATATACAGTGGTATGCAAAAGTTTGGGCACCCCTGATAAATATCATGATTCTTTTTTATAAATCATTGGTTTTTTTAATCAGGAATTTCAGGTAAATATATCATATAGCAGATGGACACAGTGACGTTTGAGAAGTGAAATGAAGCTTATAGGATTTACAGAAAGTGTGCAATAGTTCTTAAACAAAATTAGGCAGGTGCATAAATTTGGGCACCCCAACAGAAAAATAACAATATATAGTGGATCCTCTTTTTGCAGAAATAACAGCCTCTAAATGCTTCTTTTAGCTTCCAATGAGAGTCTGGATTCTGATTGAAGGTATTTTGGATCATTCTTCTTTACAAATCTCCAGTTTGGTCAGGTTTGATGGTTTCTGAGCATGGACAGCATGCTTTAAGTCACACCACAGATTTTCAATACTATTTAGGTCTGGGGACTGAGATGGCCATTCCAGAACGCTGTACTTGTTGCTGTGCATATGAATGCCTTAGTAGATTTTGAGCAGAGTTTGGCCCTGGCGCAACTTCAGCTTTGTCACTGACTCTCAAGAATCTGCTGAAATTGACTGAATCCATGTGACCCTCAACTTTAACAAGATTCCCAGTACCTGCACTGGCCACACACTGATGGAACCGCCACCAAATTTTACTGTGGGCAGCAAGTGTTTGTCTTGGAATGCTGTGTTCTTTTTCCACCATGCATACCACCGTTTCATCAGTCTAGCATACCTCAAGCGCAGAATGTGTGCAGAAAAGGCGTCTCCTGCATTACTCTCCCAAACAGCATCTCCTTGTGCAAAGTGCGCTGAATAGTTGAACAATGCACAGTGACACGGCACTGCAAACACAGCAATGGAAACAATACAATGAACACAACAGGACGTAAACAAAGACTAGGCCCGTGCTCCTCAAACTAACAAAGAAACCAAAATTTAGGCTTGAGGGCTTGACCCTCCCTCGCAGCTCAGCGAGCAGGACACGTGGACGAGGAAACCAGCGCGGGCATGCGCAGAAACAGAAAAGTCAAAAGGAAGGAACACGGACCTGTAAACAGAGAACATAAACAGAGATGAAACATATAGGTAACCAGGACTAACTACAGGAATCAAAAAGTACAACCAACACCATAGGGGGAAGACAAAAACAGACTCAGGGAACAAGGGATCAGCTGGGGCTTAAATAGGGAAACAGAAACGAGACACAGGTGACACTCCTAATAACGGGACGCGATACAAATGGAACATAGAGACTAGATAGGAAATAAGGGGGAAAGGGACAAAAGGAGGTGGAATGGGATTGAACCAGACACAGGGAAACACGGAAATAAACACAGAAAACTAATACTCAGGGGAAGGGGAACGAAATCTACAGTGGGAGAGCGAGGTGACCGTTACACCAAACAAATTTTGTATTGCAATAATTAGAGCTAAAGATATTCAAATCGATAAAAGACAAGGGTGCCCAAATTTATGCACCTGCCTAATTTTGTTTAAGTAACTTTTGCACATTTTCTGTAAATCCTATAAACTTCATTTCACTTCTCAAATATCACTGTTTGTCTGCTATATTATATATTTACCTGAAATTGCTGATCCAAACAATCAATGATTTATAAAGAAGAAATGTTCCAGCATCAGAATCTGACTTTGCTGATGCTCTCATACAATCGAATCCTCACAGCAATGTTCCATCAGTACCTGAACTCACTAGTGCGCTTGTGCAGTCAAATCCTCCCAGCAATGTTCCAACATGAGTTCTTGACCTCACTAATGCTCTTATGCAATCAAATCCTTAAAGCAGTGTTCCAAATGATATCTGTGGTATAGCCGAGCCTTTACAGAAGTGCTGCAGAAGTGCAAGGGAGAAAGGAAAATTCGGCCAAGGTGCCAGACTTTAAGTACTGGTCCGTTTAAGGTGGAACATAAAATTTGATGAGTAAATGTGTACACACCTTGCTATCGCCCCCTGGTGGAGGAACTGGAAGGAAAGGCCACTTTGTGGTGATACCTGTCTAATCTCACGACACTGTCGTTTGGAAATCAGTTAGTCTTTCCTAGGCCCAGACCGAGGTTTCTGAATCTGGATCTAATAAGGGCCGAATGGTCGTTTCGCTCTCGAACGCTTCTCTCAGCTGCAACTCTCGGTAATTAATCTGAACCCCTCCAGTGCTTGTGTGAAAGTCCGTCGTACGGGAATGTTGTTCTGTTTCCAAAACAAGCCGAAACACACCTTGGTGACCTTCCAGGCAGGCGGCGTGTCTTCCAGAGCTGTTTACCCGTGTTATTGTAATGTTATTTAGGAGGTTTGGATGACGTCGCCCGACACATTTTTTCATTCCTCCAGTTCTCCTTCTCCAGTTGCTCCAGACGACCTTCAGTCGGATCTCCAGATGTTCATTTTTTTTCTTATTCACAATATTACAATACTTAACACAGTTCTGTGTACATTACTG
>JBBJLR010040185.1:0-12188 GCA_037577145.1 Brachypetersius gabonensis
ACACACACACACACACACACACACACACACACACACACACACACACACACACACACACACACACACACACAGTCACTATGTTTTACTGTAATTCCCACAACCATCAGTGTCAATGCCACCATGCCAAATCTTACACTCTGCAGTAACCAATAAAATCTGCAGCAGACTGTGCATCATCAGTTGAGGTTGTGAGTGCTGCAGAAAATAATAATCAGCATCTTTTGTTCTTTTGCCAAAAAACACAAAAACACATAAACAAAAACACAAAAGCAGTAATGCCTTGTTAAAACATGACTTGCATTTTGCAGTCACTACATGAATCAATATTTATTTCTTAACTGGCTACGTGAAACACGGCTCATTATTCTTGGTTTAAACTGAAAGAACTTAGTTGCAGGCTGTTTTTAAACATGTTTTTCCTGGAGAGCCAGCAGAACTGCAGAACGGATAAATATGTATTTTAAGGATTCTCAGTCATACGAAATAAAGATTTATTCTGGATATTATAATAGCTTCTTGGACCTGGTTTACTAGAGAAACAGAAATTGTACAAGATGCATAACATGGTGATCAATGGTGATATTCACATGTGTGAAAATATGGTGTGCTACAACAACAGTTTGCACCACAATGTCTGAATTGGAGGGGTCGGCTTGGATTTGAAAGGATTCACACCCATGTTCAATGAACACACAAGGAAAATTCAGTATAGGCATGTTTTTATACTTCTCTTATTCCTACTGCTGATGTCTGCTGATAAGTTCAAGTTATTGCAACATTTTAAGCACTGGAATGAAAGTCAAAATATTAAGTAAAAAGAGGCACAGCAGCTAATGTTCTTTAAGAGAAATTCTAAAGCTCTCATTCTCTCTTTTGTCTCAGTGGACTGGGACATGTTTCTGCAAAGGTACACTTGCACCTGTCAACACTAGAAAAATCCCTCATGATCCCTCATATGAAAAGCAGAGTCTGTGGGATGTTATTTCCCACAAACGTTATTTCGTTTTTCTGAGAAAAATCACAACAGCTACCTTCTTGTCGTTGTTCTAAGACATCTCCCGTCTCCCTTGGCTAAGCTGGAGTGCCCATGAATACCGCAGTGAGGTAGAAACCAAAACAGCCAAACAGCATCCATCAAAAACATAGGGCCACTGCATTCCATCACTCTTTGACACTCTTGTCAAGTTCAGTGGACTTTTCCTGATGGCCACATTAAGACTACGTCTTCATTCTGGAAGCGAAGACATTCTTGGAAAAAGCTGGAGAGCATGAACCTCTTTTGTTTTACCTTTTCACTTTTATCTCATTATAATCATTGATGCAGCAGTTCAGATGCATGCATGTCCACATTGGGCATGGTGAAATGTACCAGCATGTGGAATTGCAGCAATCTGTGTGCTACTATGTTTATTACAAAAGTAATCTGCAAGTGCATGGACCATTTTTGACACAGAGTTTGTTACTGATTCTACTTCTTACTCTAAACTGAGTAACAAACACCAGTGTGTCAGAACATTCAGCTGTTAGATCATGTTATATATATATTAAACTTGCCTAAATATAAAATGTGTATTTTTTTAAACACACAAATGATGGGCAGATGGTGAAGCACTATGGAACTATTTAAGCTCCTCAGGGACAGCACATTTCCTTCACACTGCATACTATAAGCCTCTCATTTCACATTAAAACTGCAAGAGACAGCATTGAAAGAGTTAGTGAAATACAGACTGCTTGATAGAGAAATTGATAAAGAGGTGCGATCAAATGTTAGCAAACAATTTTATTTTAGAGACTTTACTTTAGAGGCACTCCCGAGTTGAAAGCCCTATCTCTGGCTCTCGTTATGCTGGTTTCTTTAAAGAAATGATGGTTCAGATACATGCTCAGATACCGTATTGGCTTTATTGTTTAGACTTGCTGTGCAGTTATCTCTTCTGAGCTGGGCTTGGCCCCCAATGCGTCTCAGGCATGTAAAGTTAATGATGATATGATGGGGCCCGGGCCTAAATCCTACAAGTCCTTGTCAAATAACTCAGCATCACTCAGCAAGCCATCAGCCCCTCTCACTGTAGGCATGAATGTGTGTGTGACTGAATGTGTGTATATGTCCTTGTCAATAAAGACAAGGTTTGGAAAGTTGACCAAGTCTTCGCATTCCTGAATACCTGTATGTTTGTTTTATTCTTTCCAGTGAAAATTTCCAGAGATAAATGTACCGAAGAATGTGTGTGTGCCAGGATCGTCCGCTTTCCAGGTAATGACAAATACTTTTCACACTTTTTGCCTAATGTAAATTGTGTGTTGGGAATCTAATGTTCCTCACACCTCATGGCATACTGTCAGTTTCTGAGGAACTGCAGCAATAAAGGTGTTTAAAGTCACTGCTGGGTAAAGATTAGCACGCACTTCTGCAGAGATAGGTGAAGCCAGCCATGTATCTTTTCAAACTGTTACAAATGCAATTTTATGGGATGGTTCAACATGCTGGAAGGAGAACATTATCTGACGACTTCATTATGTTAGCTAAAAGATACGCATCCTAGACAGAGCAGCGTAGAGTGATGGGGAGCAGGCGGGTCATCAAACCCATCTAGAAAAGTAATGCTAATTGTGTCTTTTATGGACCACTGAACGGCTGTGGCACCACTGGGCACCGAACTTATGATCCTTGTGCAATCCTGTTGCAGTCAAAGGTTAAGGTAAAACTTGCTTTTCTATATAGGAATCTTTCCTCTTTTACACCTGCTACCGAACACATGACAGTTCAAATGACCATACTGCCATTATATGCTTATGAGGATACAATTTATACATTAGCTTGCCAGGGTATATACAGCAATCCTTGAGTTAAATTTAATACCTTTTAATACCTTTTTTACTACCTTTGGAATTTTTTTTAAAACCATCATGACACAGAGTTGCAAGTGTTAATCAACGACCTTTCTAACATTTACGCAGATTTTGACATACAACACTGTACACCAGAATAGATTTACAGACTAACTGATGCTGACCACATGTTGCACATTTATTTCACTTTGTGAGCAAAAATAAAACTACATAAAACGTGCAACGAAGACATAGTTCTAACAAACTGACTGGCATTCACTGCATGGATTTGATTTTAACATAAACAAAAATTTAACATGTACTATAGGCCTAATATGAACTAATGACCGAAGTGCGTTGGCTCCCATCCAGTTGACATTTATGTTTTTTTAACATACTGAACAATAAGCCGGTTATTCCCCACTACAGGCTTGAGCCAGTCCTTAAACGCAGGGTCTTTCACCCAGCTGTCAGAAAACTTGCGTTTGCCATGACAACGCAGATGGTTGTCTGGGCATAAGCCAGTTGACTATCCAGTTGTCGAACAACCACTGAATATGACGTCAGCATCAAACATAGCGTACAAATTTGAGACTCGTGCATTAAAGCAAAAAAAAAGAAATGTGTTGGAAAACAGCTTGTAGCCTGTAGGCTACTTCGCTGCCATCAATATTTACGCGAACTGCCGAAACCATAATGTTTATTTTTATTTTTAGGAAGAATAACTAAATCGTAATTTAACCAAGGAAATAGACAGCCGTACCAGAACTTTGTCTGCCGAAGCTTGTTTACCCCCCAACAAAACTTTTTTCTTCTGATCTGCATCAATCTCAAAATTGAGCTTTAGTGCCCTACGTTAACGTAAATCCATCATAGCGACGGAAAACTTTAATCCATGTGAGACTTCAGGATTGAGACGAGGATGTTTGATTATGTGCCCAGATACACTAAAGCCTACGTTTCAACGGACTAACACAAACATTAGCAGATAGAATTTCACTCAAAATAGGAAACCTCACAGTCTGAAAAAATAATACCTTTTTTTTTTTTAAATAATACCGGTAAAACCACATTTAACACTTTTAATTGCCTTAAATTTGGCAATTTTGATGTATCACTTTTTAATACTTTTTAAAACCGCGTGGACACCCTGGCTTGCAAATGAACCCTTCAAAAATCTGACACAATTTTTCATTCTTTTATTTAATTTGCTACAGAAGCGTACTTTGGTATTCCCTGGGCCCACCCCCATTCATGTAATGATATTGACCATATATGATATGGTTTATGCTCACTCAAACCTTTCCTGGATACGCACTTCTCTGAATTAGTTACTGGATTAAGGATTAGTTGCGCAATACTCCTCTTTACATTTAAGCAAAGTACCCGAAATCCGACATATCCTTTCGTCTGCACTCATTCCCATCTGCCGCAGCTAATAATTGCAATCTGTCACAAAAAAAACACAAAAATTAGAAATATTAGATACTTGTAAATTACATACTTCTGTTTGATTAAGTAGTCATGGTGGGGTCATCAGGCACTTGCAACGCCATCATTGTAATTAAAACAATGTTCTTAAAGTCTTGCCTGATAAAATAAATATTACACAAGAAATAAAAACATTTTTTGATGGAGCCAGCACTTGCACCACAGCAAAAAAAAGCTCCTCTGCAGCAGACGTGCTATGTTCAGATCCTGAGTCATGCAGAAGAAAGCAGAGGTCTTAAAATACATCCTGTTGATGTATATTTACCCCCCTGTGCATGTACTGCATATCTTGGCTAAGAAGGGAACCACTCGGTTAGGCTTACTGGGCAGCAATAAACATGTTTCAGACTGAAAAAAACCCTTCCTTACGCTTGTCTTAACTTTTCTATGACTTGTGTTGTTCAGGTATTGTTTGGAAGGTGTTGTTCAGGTGCACCGAACATGCAGTTCTTCGGTTGAATAGTGGATGTGGATTTAAGTTGCTTTACAGGTTTAAGAAACAGATGTGGGCTCAAGCACTGGATAAGAGCTAAATCAGCTACATTTCTTATATGTAAATGAAAATGTTCCGTCTGCCAGTGGTTGTCCCATAAATATATGCTCAACTGAGATCAAACAGACAACAAAGGGATGATTGAGGAGAGTTCATGCATCATATTCGTCCCACAACAAAACATGTAAAAAAACAAGAACTTCAGACTAGAGTCATCACAATTAGTAAATTAAAGTCAACTACTCAATAAGAATGGTTTAAATAAAACATAAAGCAACAATTACTTGGTGTTATAACTTGGATTATACTTATAGCCTGTATATTTTGAGTATTCCCTCAAGAGGGTGTTCACCAGGAGTCACTATTACCAGTAAAAGATATTAACATGAAATTGCTGGTTATTGGCAACACCGAAACTGACCAAAGGCCACATTAATTAATTTCCCCACCCTAATGGAGCCTATTTAAGTAAAAAAAAAAAACATTTGCTAAGACGCCAAATTTGAAAAAAGGGCATTCCTCAGTTCTTCATATTCAAACATGAAGCAACAATAGCACTAATTACTCTGTTCACTTTCTCAGCTTTAGGGCAGACTCTGTGTGTATGTGTGTGTCACTGTCCACAGTCATTATCCAGCGATACCCTGAGGTGCAGCAGACGTATTTGGAGTTCGCAAAGCATGTTAATTCACAAGATGTTTTCTATAAACTAAGGGGAGTGAGCTGCAGTTGTGTTTGCATGGATAAAAAGGCTCAAGAAAAACACATAAACCTTTACGAACATGTCTTGGCACCAGTTTCACAAGAGTATTTGGAATAACAACCAGCCGAATGCTAACTGCAGTCATCTATCTCTCACTGTCTCCCTTTATTTCACTTCCAAATTCCTCTCTTGTTCACAGCCCACATCTGTCACCTCCCTCCCTCATACACCTTGTTTACAGACAAGATCAGACCCTCAGATTCCACCCTCTGAACCCCCAACAGCGCCAAAACCCTCCCCTTATAACCTTCCCTAAACAGTGCTTCAGGCCTATTCCCCATCTCCTTAATCTACCTGGTATGTAAGTGTTTGGGGTCTGTAACTATAGAAGGTCAGTCTCCACTAAAACAGGCTGCCACTACTGCAGTAGTAAGAAAACCTCACTCTTATGAAACGGTATCTTAAGCAGAATACAATTATTCTGCTTCAATTATTCATGCCATGACATGTTCACATAATGCAAATGTTGCAGTTGATGTTGACAAATGTAACCACAAAGCTTTGCTGCGGCACTCACACCCACTTTGTCTGTCCGGCTACACCACATGAGCACACACACAGTGGTCCAATCCCACAGTTCCCTGAGACTTGCCAGTTTTTAGTAGAATGTTTATGAAACTGCATAAAATCTAGAGTTTCAGTTCTAAAATCTGATGGGCTGAGCCATATCAAAGATGTTACAAATTATTTGATGTACTCATGTGACTGGACACAACTGAATTCTGTGAAGTGCAGCGTAAGAAAAACACATTTATCAAGGAATCTTTGATCATTAGGTTGCTTGGCAACCCAAGCCTACTGTCAACAAACTGTACATCTAGAATAGAATAGAATAAAATAGAATAGAATAGAAGAGAAAGTACCAGAGATTAGATCTGAGCCATTTTATTAGTAGAGCCCACACCTCACCTCTTGTACTCTAAAATGTAAAAGCCTTTTGGTTTATATAAAGCAGCTTATTTGTATCCATTCTTACATAAACACTACACAAACATAGCACACAGTTGTCACAAAAGAAGTGTGTGGCATTAAAATAGGCTGGGCAAAAGCATACACGGGATGATCTGGTACAGGCCTGGGGACAAATATAAAAAAATATCAACTAACATGTGGAGACGCTTTCTAATACTGTCATCTGATAAAATGACAGTTGTCACCAGAAAAGCATCAGGTGCACAAATACAGACAGAAAATGTGACACAGCAGCAGATGAAGACCAAGTTAAAAATATCTTTTTTCACACTACATTACCCCCAAAAGTAAATGAGGGGGGGGGGGGGGGGGAATGGGATGGGTGAGATCACTCACTGAAATCTATGATGGGTTGCAACCTACCCTACATCTATCCCTTACAGTGATTCCTCGAACAGGGCCGATGTATGCACTGAAGAACTTGGCTGGCCAGTGTGAAGAGAGCACTTGAAAGCCACAGCAATATCACAGGCAAATGTCAAGGAAGAGGATGACCAAGACTATGGAGAGTGGATGTGAAAAGGTATAAGGATCACTCGGAAAAGGGAGGGGGCGGGGCTGTGTTTTATAGAAATATCAGCAATCTCTGAATACCCTATATCAGGGTTTTACAAACTTTATAAGGTCCAAATCTCATTTTAAGATAAAGTCAAAGGTCCGGTACGACAAATGATAAGCAAATCCCTTTCAGTAAATTTGCTTACAACATACAATCAAAACAAATGGTGCTGTTTGCCTGTAACTGCTTGCTTGTAAACCTAATCCACTCTCACTTTTGACAGTAAAGTGCAATATGCACAGTAGTTTTATGAAAAGATTTCAAAATAACCTAGACTAACTTAATAAATGTTATGCCTCAACAAATTTGGATGGTGAAATGTTCTGTGTGCTGAAACTTACACTGAGCAATTTTATTCTCTTGTACTAATTGATCTTTTTGTATTTGGTCCTATCGATATTGAGGTTGGGCTACAAAAGTGTATATACTGAAATAAAAATTTTTAATATGAACAGTATATCATCGTTCCTTATAGACAAAACACATCCGTGGTGGGAGAAAAAGTGATGCCTTCTAGAAAATAATCAGGCAGCTATGTTAAAAGAACAGTATGACAGGCAGTTGAAAACTGGGCATACGTTTTAATTTGGTCCATTTAGTGGAAATACATTTCTAACACTGCAGGAGAAAAGCCCTGATGATTTACGATAATGGGAAACAACTACGGTCCAAAACCACCCTTTTAGGCTTTAGTGGGTTCAAGTAAATTTATAGTGCATATGGTTCTTGTCACAATAAACTTTCTGGCATGTTCCAGACTAGTCTGGAATCAATTACAAACCAACACCTGCGCATGCATATACTTGCTTTATAGTTACTTTATCCACAGTCAGAATATGTGATAGTACAAATAGTACATGTATAACGAACACCAGGTGTTTTCAAATACAAAGTGCACACTGTGCTGATTCATCACTGTAAAGTCAGAAGAATGAAGCCAGCAGCCCAGGCCAGGTCACCAAGCCCTCTGTAGCCTGAAACTCCGCTACAGTAATAAAAAGAGTTTAAGACCATTGGATTAAATTCCCAATGATCACAACCAACTCAATATCATGAAAATGGATTTATGGTATCGTCAATAAAAAATGTTACATACAACCAACTTATTTATACATCACTGGCAATGTATCAAAACAGCAAGCGGAGACAAAAATGCACTTGCAGGAGCGACTTTGTGTATGTTTATCCTGAAAGGAGGAAAAACAAAGAACAAAAGTGATGCTTTTTCAGCATTAGCTCAATACAACTTCCAAATACAAAGCCGCAGAAAGTCCAATCAAAAATCCTGTGGCTCGAACAGGTGGCTTCCTAGGGATGCGAATGCCACATGCAGAGTTGCTGCACGGCCACGTAACAGACCCTCTTAAGGAGGAGAAAACATGAGCTATATCAACACAAGAACAAACACTCAGACGTGATGGTGAACAGATAAAGATAAGCAGGTCAAGCAGGGCTTCAACAGGGAAAAGGAAACCAGGCACAGGTGTAAATTATTAGTAGAGTAGAGGAAGATGTAAGGATTGAGGTGTTCAGGCTCAGTATTGTGGAAACCGAGACAGCACGGGGTGTGGCGTAGGAGACGCAGCTTTTTGAAATAATTTTGCCTATTTTCTGGTATTGTCAGCATAATTAGGTAATTAACTACAGCCCTGAATCGTCAACCATCTCATCTCATTGGGTGTAGCCTGCAGCCAAATTATGGATTTTGGGTGGGATAATCCTTTAATTGTAAGTAGCACACTAAGCGGCACCAAATATTTGTTCAAGTCAGACCCAAGACTGATGTTTGTTGAGTGCCTAGAGAGAAATCTCCCCCCATTTGACTCTATTATGCCATTACTGCAGAAAATACAGAACTTTCTTTGCATCTTTTGTTCCTTCAAATGATAAGTTAGGCAACAGTTAAGGACTGAAAAGTAACAGAGAAGTAACCAGTAAGAGCCATTGACCCATACTAGTGGAAGGCCATGAATCTGTGCTGTCCACACACACCACCTCCAAGTCAACATCTGACCCTCACAGCTCTGTTCTCACAACTTAATCATGAGACTTTACGACATGCCAGCAGAGGCCTGTCGTATGGCGTACAAATGTGCTCTAGCTGAAAGGGCACAAGCAGTGAACCTTGCATTTAAGAAAAAAAAATGAAACAAGTGGGTTCCTGCCTTTTCTTTGGCATTTGTTTGTTTATACTATACAAAATGTTGTCATTTTCGTATACCAACACAGCAATAACAGCAGTTGCTAGCTATACATATGTGCCGCTGCATGGCGTGTGGAAACACTCATTGCTTAGATTTCTGCAAGCAGCGAAGCACGCAGCTGGCCTCTGTGGTCTCTGATGGTGACCTCAGGAAATGGAGCTGAACAGGCCACCCGCTGCGAGAGCCGTCCTTCATCAATGCTACAGGAGACCACCACTCAGCACCGGAGAGAAACTGTGACCTCAAAGCTCATGCAGGGAGCGAGACAAGGACCAGAGCACTGAACAAAACCCAGGGGGAATATTTTAACACAACAACAACCTGTTGGACTATTGCTAAATCTCAAGGTCACAGTATGAAGGGTCTACTCATTAATCATTCAAGTGAAGCAAAAAATGAAGCGCTCCCAGTGGAGGATTATGGTGAAGGAGACCCTCCACCTTTGAAGCAGTGCAATGAACCATTTAGCGCAGTTAACTAGTAACAAATACATTTCTCTTTAACCAAAGAAGCTGCACTCCTAAGCTTAGGCAATTACCCTTAAATGTTATCTCACTCAGGGACATAGGACCAGAACAAACAGACTGTAAAACATGGAAGGATACATCCATAATGTTTGGATGTTACCCACTCAAAGCATACTGTCGTAAATCATAAGCCTTATTGTCCAGTAACTACTACACATTATTCAGTAACCACTAATATGTGAACTATGTGAAATATGTGAAAATACTTCAGAAGGCATGTACTCATGCTCCTATAGGTGCAGTCACTCACGGAAAGTATAAGAGCTCGTTGATCCTTTGTTAGGAATGCGAACATGTGGCCCAAATAATCAAAAGATTTCATCGATTTACATTTCAAATGAAAAGCCACAAGTCGCGCCCCTCATAAATGATCATTTGCAGTCCCTTTTAACAGTAAAGTATGGACCCACTCTACAACAGACACTTCAGCATCACCTAAGTGTCTAACAAGGAAATATTTATGTTGTAGTTTCTATACCTCTCAAAAAAACATTTTTGTTCAATGCAAGTCTGCAGCATTGAAGTATAAAAACTCAAATTTGTGTATTGGGTACTTTACTTGTCAATGTAATGTACATGTGATTCCACTCAAAAAAGTCTCAAGCCTTCAAACTAGGCGGTGTGTTTGTAAATGTGGAGAGCATGTGCAGGCTGAATGTATACATTGCACTCTAAATATACACTTTTTATCTGTATACACAAGCTAAACAACTTCCATCACTGTAAAACGTTGGATATGACAGTCATATTGGACCGCCCTCACTGTTGTATATACATGGACACGAACATTATCTATGCAGTTCTTTTAGGAAAACTGTAGATAACTACCTCAGGACTCCAGAACCTAGTATCATACTTAAAACATCTTGTTGTCTACTGGTTAAACATTTTGAGTCCCTGAATCTCAACTGGTTCATTACAAATCAGAGGAGGGTTGGACCCAGATCCTTAGGCGACATTGGATTTGGAAGGTTTGTTTAATGATCGTAGTTTGCTGATTATAAAGAACTGAGAGGAACCTGCCAGCATCATGATACCATCTCTGCGGGTGCAATGAGGAGGTCCAGAGGTTGATATTGAGGAAATACCTCAGGTCACCTACCTGAGCCCCCCTCTGGTGAGATGCTGGTGATAACATGAAAGAGATGCATCAAATAGATGAGGCATGGTGATCAGACTGTAAAATAGGGGTTTAACAGATGTGATCTGGCATGTGGACCAGCTGTATATCTGTGTTGAGAT
Source organism: Brachypetersius gabonensis (assembly GCA_037577145.1). Classification (NCBI taxonomy): domain Eukaryota; kingdom Metazoa; phylum Chordata; class Actinopteri; order Characiformes; family Alestidae; genus Brachypetersius; species Brachypetersius gabonensis. The sequence goes on from JBBJLR010040185.1 coordinate 11,084, forward strand.
CACTCCTGAGTCCTTCCTGGGGGTTCAAAACTGAGCAGCTGAACTTCTCCTGACCCAAATCAGAATCAGAAAAGGCCTTAAACAGAGAAAAACTAATTGGTTACATGAACTGTATCTGGTCCGTCAGCTTCTGGATTTATCAGAAAAGCTCAAACATCTCTGTTTGTTGAAGACTACACACATGTATGAGGTCTGCTAAAAGCTCTGGATTGAATTTCTTTTTAAAAGTACAGGTTTAGATTTACAGTCTTACTTTCCCTCCTTCCCTCCTCTCCATGACATCATCTTAATGGCATGATTTATGATTACTAGAGCTGCTTCGTTTTCGCTTGCCCAGAAGGGTAGTGGAGAACAGGTGAGCAGGACAGGTAAGGCCATCGTATTATAGCTAAGAAAGGTGTTTCAAAGGTCAGGAGGATGTTTCAGTTCTGTACTTTCAGAGTAGGATAAGAAGAAGTGTGAAAAAGAAATAAAGGCTGGTGAAAAACAACTTTAAACGGAGAAACTGTAAGAAAAAGGGGGTTCATGGAGCAGCAGATGACTGACTGATCTCTCTCTTTTAAGAGGTGGGGGAGAAAAGAGGGAGGGAATGTGCAGGTGAGCTTCAGATGATTGCTGAAGGTCGCAGACTAAGCTGAGGCCTGCCCCTGTCACACATCTCAGAATGCCATCATGAGAATACTATCATGGGAATGTGTGTCTGCAGGGTTTAAATCCTGGAGGGGAAAAATGCCTTACTGCTCTCACTCCAGTCTAACACCCCTCAGGAACCCTGCTTTCTTCTGAACACCACATAAACGCATAGGTGCTTAAATTTTATAGACTTTTCTGAAACTTTAACCATGTGGTCATTCTGTTTTACTGGCAAAATCATCTATAATTATAATAATGGTTTAAAACAAATAGCCACTGCCATGGCATTATAATAAAAGGGACTGCGTTATATTTTAAGTACTACTTTGTTACGTTTTATAAACAAGTTAAGCAATAACTTCCAAAACTGTTCCACACAATACGGTAGCAATCTTCTTAAAACACACACACACACACACACACACACACACACACACACACACACACACACACACACACACACACACACACA
>JBBJLR010040196.1:0-12188 GCA_037577145.1 Brachypetersius gabonensis
ATAAATAAACAAAATAAAAAGACAACAGTTGATCTAAAGATTTACAGATTTAGAAAGCAAAACTGGGACACACTGAAACAGATATAAAAGTCTAGGAAGTACATTCATTTTAATACTGTTAATTCTACCCACGAGAGAGAGAGGTATGACATTCCACATTCTTAAAGTCCATTTTAACTTTATCAAGTAAAGGGGTAAACTTTTTCTGAAACAAATCTGTTCTACTATGTGTAATTTCAATGCCTAAATATTTGAGTATGGAATGTATGGAAGGGTAAATCAGCTTCTGGTATTTGAAGGGCACCTTCATTGAGACAGATACACATATAGTTTTATTAGATGTATATAACACCATGTCGTCTGCATATAAAGAAACTCTATGTTCTTCCCCGGACTGAGAGGACATCCCTGTCTAGTGTCTCTTGATCGCTGAAATCATTGGGAATGAGTTTTGTTAGTAATTACGGCTGCTTTTGGTGAAGAATATAATAATTTAATCCAGGACATTATGATTGGTCCAAATCCAAATTTGTCTAATATAGTAAATAAATAATCCCACTCAACTCTGTCAAAGGCCTTTTCTGCATCTAGGGAGACCATCACTTCTGGGGTTTCTACCTCAAAGAAGTAATACGATTATCATCAGAACATCAGACTAAAAGAGCAGAGTCTACCAGCATGGTACATATAATCCACTGTAGGCAATAAAATAATCATAGAAAATAACTAGGATAATATAACAGGATAAGATAATAACTAGCCGTCTTTAAATCTTGTTTTAAAATTATTACACAATAATTCACCCCCAAATTGTGTACTCAGCCTGCATCATCCTGGAAGTCAACAGCCATTTGGTTATTTTAGAGTGTACATGTGTCTGTTTGGCCTCATCGGGTGTATTGAGCATATGGGTTTCTTCACCCAGTTTCACACGGAGCCGAGCGGGATAGAACAGCTGGAACCGTATTCCCTTCTAATACAGTGCTTGTTTAGCACTTTTAAATTCGGCACGTTTCCTCGCCAATGCTACGCTCACGTCTGGGTATACTCTCATTGTGTTACCTCTGTATTTCAACTCGTGTTGCCTCGCCCATTGCAGTTCTCGCTCTTTCTCCTGAAACCTATGGAAACACAAAATGATGGGCCTCGTGGCTTCCATGGGCTGGATCTGGGACCGAGTGCTCCTTCCAGCTCCGGTGGTTAATCATATATCTCCGGCATTGACTCTTTCAGCATTCCCAATAAACTCAATGGGATCTTTGCGGTCTCACTACCTTTGGGAATGTTGATAATGCATAAATTACTCCTCCATGATCTATTTTCCATATTTTCTAACTGCTCTATAAGAGATGCATTCTGTGATTGTAGCGATTTAATTGTTGCTTCGGGTGCAGACAATTTTTCAAAGTTTTCCCCCGCTAGTGTTGCTGCTGATGTGAGATGGCTTTGAAAAGTCTTGAGATGTGCATCTACTGACGCTTGTAGTGGTTTAATCAGGTCTTGCATTAGAGAAAAATGTCTTTCAGGCTGACACACTATTTAATCAGTTCATAGACTGTTTCATAGAGATGAAGTGCCTTTTGTTCTTTCCAGCAGGCGTGGTGTTGTCCTCAGCGTCAGATGCAGCGACCCTTGCAGCCAGCTTTCCAGCTAGGCTAGTGTTTGCTCGCATTGTAGCTGTAGCTGTAGTTCCTTTTTGCTTTTGATTAACGCTGCTCATTTTAAATTGCAAGGTGCTTTAAAGTTCTTTTTTTCCCCTATTTCAAATTGGTCTGATGCCTGAATCAAAAGTACTATTATGAAATAAGGGTTCAGGCCGAGAGGTCTTTTTCCAGCTTCTTGTTCAGTGCATCACTGCACCGCATAGTAAACAGCTTTTAAGCATAATTTTCTCAGGTGTCTAAGACTTTTGCACAGTACTGTAAATATACACTGCACAAAAATATAAATGCAACACTTTTGTTTTTGCTCCCAATTTTCATGAGCTGAACTCAAAGATCTGAAATATTTTCTACATACACAAAAGACCCATTACTCTCAAATATTGTGTTAGTGAGCACTTATCCTTTGCCGAGGTAATCCATCCCACCTCACAGGTGTGGCATATCAAGGTGCTGATTAGCATGAATATTGCACAAGTGTGTCTTAGACTGCCCACAATAAAAGGCCACTCTGAAATGTGCAGTTTGATCACAGCACAATGCCACAGATGCAATTGGCATGCTGACTGCAGAAATGTCAATCAGAGCTGTTGCCCATGAAATTAATGTTAAAATTAATTTTAACTTTTAAACGCTGCAGCAACAATCAGTTTGCATAACCAAAGAATTTCTGCACAAACTGTCAGAAACCGTCTCAGGGAAGCTCACCTGCATGCTCGTCGTCCTCATCGGGGTCTGGACCAGATGAGGACGTAATATATCTCTGTTAGCGACGTTTGTACTCAGTTCAACAGAACAATACAATGAGTAGGTGTCAATAACTTAACTTTATTTGTTTCCTAACTTAACTTTATTGCTTAACTTTACTTGTTTCCTTAAGTAAAAGGAAAGTTTTAGTGAAAAGTTTTCAGCCCTCTATTCCTTGTCTTTCAGTCCTAGTGATGTCCCTGTCGAGTGGCCCATGGTGGTGGGGTTATGGTATGGGCAGGAGTAAGTTATGGATAACGAACACAGGTGCATTTTATTGATGGCATTTTGAATGCACAGAGATACCATGACGAGATCCTGGGGCCCATTGTTGTGCCATTCATCCACAACCATCACCTCATGTTGCAGCATGAGAATGCACGGCCCCATATTGCAAGGATCTGTACACAACAGAGATGGGGACTCAAGTCTGAGACTCGAACTCGAGTCGCACTTAAGTCGCACAAACAAAGACTTGTGACTTGACTTTAGACTTGCCCTCAACATCTTGAGACTTGACTCGGACTCGGGTGCTGTGAGTCATGAGTCATAACTCGTAAACAATGTTCATTTCATGGAATTATTTATTTATATCCCGCACTCTTTCCAACGACCCGAAAATTGCTCACCTCGCCCTGGTGTCCCATTACTTTTGTTCGAGTTAAACAGTTTTCAGCTAATAACGGTTTTTGAGGGGCCGTTGGAAAGGGGTCACCGAGCCCCATCTAACTGTTAAGTTTCACATTTAGGGAGCGAGATATATTTTTCATATTTAACATTTAGATTCAAGATCATTTAAGGCAATCCGTGTCGGTGAGGGCAGATCACAGCACGCAGTCCCACCCCCTGCTAAGCAACAGCCAATTGTAATCATGGGGCGTGGCCAATCAGCATATCTTCTAAATGCTCACTCAATGACTTGAGACTTGACTTGGACTTGAGCAAAAAGACTTGAGACTTGACTTGACATTGCCTCTCAAAGACTTGAGACTTGACTTGGACTTGAGCACAAAGACTTGAGACTTGATAAAAATGACTTGTGAACATCTCTGGTACACAATTCCTGGAAGCTGAAAACATCCCAGTTGTTGCATGGCCTGCATACTCACCAGATGTCACCCATTGAGCATGTTTGGGATGCTCTGGATCGGCGTATACAACAACATGTTCCAGTTCCTGCCAATATTCAGCAACTTCACACAGCTATTGAAGAGGAGTGGACCAACATTTCACAGCCCAAAATCAACTACCTGATCAAATCTATGCGACAGAGATGTTTTTCAAATCACAAGGCCCAAGGAAGGTAACAGTGACTTGTTGTGATGAAAATGCTGAATTAACTGAAACAGCATATGGATACTGCAAATGAAGAAAATGCATAAATAAAACATAAAAGTACATACTCCACAAACTTCAAACTCCCGTAACAAACACTCAGTTATTAACTGCACTCATGCTTTTTTAAAATTCTTTTAATAGTTTTTCAACACCTAGGGCCCTTAAGTATTATTTACATTGTTTAAGGACAACAATGTGAGTGTAAGAGTGTGAAGCATCACTCCTCTCCTTAAATGTGTCTAACTCCTTAGCAAAGACAGAATAATTTCAGAACGAAGCTGGGAAAATCTCTTAAATTTGTTTGGGGTGTGTGTGTGTTAGGCTTCTTCTGTGAGGACGTAATGGTGTTTTTTTCTTTGTAAACAGCAGATGTTGGATCTGAATTATGTTGTGGTAAATGACTCTTGAGATCACAAGTAATTCTTGTTCGTTTGCTAGAGAAAAAGAAAAGAGGCTGAAAGAGGGTCGCTCAGGGTTGCCAGAAAGAATGTGATGTCCTTTCAACTGCACCTGTTCAGATGCAGTACAGAGGGGGAAATAATTATTTAATCCCCAGCTGAATTTGTAAGTTTGCTGAATGAACAGTCTCTAATTCCTGAAGTAGTGCCAGTTTTATGGAGAGAGACAGAATATCAACCAGAAATCAAGAAAAAACATGCTACGTAAAATTTATACATTGATTCGAATGTCATTGTGTAAAATAAGTATTTCATCCCCTACAACCCAGCCAGACTTCTGCCTCCCACAGACTGGCTGTGTGTCCATGCTGCACACAGATTACAATCGATCTATCAATTACAGATACTTCTGATCTAAACTCGTTATGTGTATAAAGCACACCTGTCCACAGAATCAGTTTCTTCCATTCCACCCACTTCACCACCATGGGCAAGACCAAAGAGCTGTCACAGGATGTCAGGGACAAGATTGTAGACCTGCCCAAGGCTGGAATGGGTTACAAGACCATCAGTAAGAAGCTTGGTGAGAAGGTGACAGTTGGTGTGATTATTTGGAGAAGAAAGAAAAATGAAATGACCATCAATTGCCCTCAGTCTGGAGCTCCATGCAGTATCTTGCCCCATGGGTTAAGACGATCATAAGAAAGGTGAGGGATCAGCCCAGAACTACACGCAGGAGCTTGGCAGTTGGGACCACAGTCACTAAGAACACCATTAGTAACACACTACATCATAATGGACTGAAATCTTGCAGTGTCTGCAAGGTCCCCCTGCTCAGCAAGGCACATGTACAGCCAATCGTAAGTTTGCTAGTGAACATCTAAATGATTCATTTGATGAGATTAAAATTGAGCTCTTTGGCATCAACTCAACCCCCCGTGTTAGGAGGAACAGAAATGCTGGGCATGACCCGAAGAACACCATCACCACAGTCAAGCATGGAGGTGGAAACATTAAGCTTGGGGATGTTTTTCTTCTTTCTTCTAAATCAATTCCTAACCTTTATGTAACATGTTTTTTTTATGTGTACTTGATGTTCTGTCTCTCCATAAAACTCTCCATGAAACTACCTCATAAATTAGAGACTGTTCATTGTTTTTGTAAGTCTGCAAACTTCAGCAGGGGATCAAAAAATATATAGTGTCTTAATGCTAATATAGTGTCTTAATGACTGCAAAGACTGCAGAAATGTTCTAATCAAAACTGACATAAAGACAAAATCATACCAAACGACATGCTGTTTATTTAACAGCGTCTGTATGCACATTTTCACTTCAGTTCACTCTGAATTCAGTAGTACTGATACTTCTCACAGGCATTTTTGCCTGTCCTTGCCCAGTGTAACCTTGAAACATTATTATTCAAACACTTAAAAAATAATTTTGCGTTGTTCTTTGAATCTATTTGATATGTCATACCTGAAACACCCCTTTAATAAATCATCCATTATAGGTTATGCAAAAATCTATATGTGTAAATGTCCTAAAACATCCACGCAACCCTGTGACCTAAACACATTCACCCCAGTGAAATAATCACAATCACCTATTCATCATCAAGCTGCATAATCTAGTTTCCTGAAGATCACGGGTAGAAGAAAAGGAACTTAATGAGAAACCTGTTGCCCAAAGGCGTTAAAGTAATTCCATAGAATGTCTTTAATGTTATCATGCCTTTATTACTCATCGAAGACATTGTTAGTATAGAAACCTTAAACAAATTAGATATTGCTCCTTAAACAAATTAGATATAATGAAGTTAACACATTCATTGAATGTTTAATGCAAGTTCTCTTAGATTCAGAGATAAAACATTTAGTTTTTACACCCCATTCATGAAATTCGGGTGTCATGAAACGATCCATCTTAAGACTAATAACCGAATAGGAAACCTGTAGTTTGGCAAAAAATAAAATGTATAGGTTTCCTGACCTTGTGCCTCCTAAATGTAATCATGATTAGTGTGTGAAGTTTGTTTCTTCGGTTTTGCACTTACGCTAATGTAGCTAGCAAGTACTGGAAGCATCTCATTCGCATCAAAAGTATGTTGCATAACTATGAACAGCCGTAGCAGCCGCGTCACACCTTAATTTGTTCTGTATTTTTGTTTAGGTTTAAAGATAACAGTAGGCCATGCAGTATCAGAAACCACTTAAGCAAGTCTAATCGTGCTTCGTGAACAACATCTTGATTTAGGCATACAGTTGATGCTAAATGGTGGAATACAAACATCCATTAGTCTTGTAGGTCCAGCACAAAATTAGAGAAGCAAATTTAAGACACCAAACATATCTAAGCTAATATTTTTGTTATGAAGCATAATTTTAATGGGTTAAATCTGTACTGCCTTAGTTGTCATCCTGTCTCGATTTCTTTTTTTTCTTTTCCTTAATACACATCCATACACACATACACACACACACACACACACACACACACACACACACACACACACACACACCCAGTGGAAGTTGACATGATAGCATTAACCTTGTGACTGGTTTTTGCTCGGAAGAAAGTTCTGTCAGGAAAGGCTGTTCAGAATATCAAAGCGAAATGAACTACGACATGCTGAACATTTGGCAGATAGTTCCCCGCGGCACCGCCAGGCCATTTCACTACACATCTCAATTAGTTGCTTGGTTGCTTTTTTCATGTGCCATTATCTGAGTCCATTATACTTTAAAATGGAACAGGAAGGCCAAGGGGGAGGTGGCACGAAACTGGGGAAGGGGTTGAAAAATAAAAGCCAGAGCCAAAAGCAGCAGAGTCTAAAACATCCTACCTTTAACATTAAAAAAGAGAAGGAAAGAAACTCTTAGTTAAGGAAGTCCACTCAAGCTTGAACAGAGAAAGAAGCAGACAGCTTGCAGTTTCAAACTCAGAACCTTTAATCGCTTTGTGAGTATTTGGAGTTGAGAAGAGGGGGGCTACTGGTCACAACTGTGTTACTGTTTTCACTCCCTTTAATAACCATTTAGTGCTGATTATACACACATTTTTATTAGAAATCCGAAAAAGCATGCTGTATTAGGAAATCAGATTAGTAAAAAAGAGTAAAGAAAAAGTAGATTTAAAGGCAGAAATAGCTGCTTTTAATAGGTTAAGATAGATAATTGTGCCATAAAGAATAGGGATTTTCTTGGCTGCTTGGGCTTTTATTATCACTTCATCAAAAGCACTTCCTCTGTCTGCAATTACAAGTTGATTTTAAAACACGATGGACATTTATTTACTAAAGCTGATAAATTAAAGATGAAGCTGTTAAGCTTAGTAACACTACAACTACTAGCACAAGCACGAACGCCTAAGATTTTTTAGCACTGTTATAAATACTGTAGCATTATATTATACTTGCTTTAGCTTCATGTTGTGGTAGCATAATAGTACTTTCTTTTGTTTTAGCATTATGATAGTGTATATTGCCTTTGCATTCAAACACATAGACTTTAATATGGATCTGTTCCCTCCTCCTCTGTTCTTGGAAGACTTGACACAAAATTTTGTTTTTGTGGAAATTTGTGCCCATTTATTCTGTAGAGCATTTACGAGGTCAGGCACTGATGTTGGATGTGAAGGCCTGGCTGACCATCTTCGTTCCAGTTCATCCCCAAGGTGATAGATGGGGTTGAGGTCAGGGCTCTGTGCAGGATTGTCCTTCATTGGAAGTAAGGGGCCACCTGAATTCCATAATTAAAAGTGTCCCAATACTTTTGTACATATAGTATAACTTTGGTACTGTAGCAGCACAATGTTGGAACAAAACCTCCTTTTTTTTACATTGTTGGAAAACTTCAGTTGACCTTTGTTCTGTGTCAATTTTGTGAAGAATTGTGAAGAAAGTGAAGAATTGATCTATAGAAATAGTTCAAAGTAAATGGGGTGTCATAGTGCATGGTGTGTTCAGAATTATGATGCACATGCAGAAGGTACTTGTGAAGCTTTAGATTTGTATCAGCGAAAGCAAGGAAACTGAGGGAGCATGGGTATATTTAAGCAAAAGAATGTAAACAGGCTAAGCAAACCAGCACTTGGTGTAAAGAAGCTGCAATTTTAAATCAAATTTGTTCACTTACAAAACACCTGACACGGCACTGCTGCAGCTTCACTGCAAACGGAAAAACAATTCAAAATGGCTCAACGAAGCCCACCATGATGTGGAGAGGGAAGGCCCAGAGAGCATCAGGTCCAGCCACGTAGGTCCAGCTAGTCAGTGTCGAATAGGAACTGCCAGACGCACAGTAATCAGTAAAGCCTTGGAGATGATAGATCCAGCTGCTCATTTCTGTCTGGTCCATGTGTACAATTTCAGTATTCTTTTGGGGGAAGAAACAGAAGTTTAACAAACAAACAAACAAACAAACAAACAAACAAACATGCCACAGTAGCTGGTAGGAATGATGGTGAACGGATACTGGATTCTGGCTCAGGCTGGGTACAAGTAGGTATGGAAATTAAGGCCGAACACAAGGGCATACAATTGAGTAAGGATAGTAGGTACACAACCATACAAATATATCCAGTGACTACTGAACTGTCCCTACAAATAATTTCAAACAAAAAAATAAAACCACTGTTTTCCAGTTAACAGTTCTGTTTCCTGCCTTCCTCACCCAGTGTCATTGTAGGATTGGCCGCGCTGTTCCTTGCTAACATGTGATTGAAAGGCTTTAAGAAGTCCTGAAGCTCAGTCCAGTAGTTGTGTGGATGTAGGTGAGAAAGAGGACACCTTTATACGGATATGGAACACATCGTGCTTGGTGTTGATTTAGTAAGAGACTTGCACAGTATGCCAATATCATGATACCCATCCTTGAATTTATGATGTGGATGTAGTTAACTGTATATTTTTGTTTTTATTTTATGTTGGTCTGAAAATGAAACGGTACCTGCTTTCGAATGTGAATTTAGGTTTGGAGAATTTCTGGTGTTCTGGTAATTTGTTATTGGTTACATGGACTACAATAGCAGAGGCAACCCATATGTACTATACACATGTTCTTTGATACTAATGAATGAAAAAGTGATTGCACTACGGCTACAGTAAAGTTACCGCTTTTGTGTCCCCATAAATGTCAAAATCACAGCTATGCCCTAGGCAGTATAGGTATAAATAAGCAGGAGAGAAACCAAAATGCCAGGGAATACAGGGGGAGCGGGAGGTGCCAAGCTCAGAGCTCTGGGGAAAAAAGCTTTTATAATAACTTCTTTTATACAATAACTTCTAAGTTATGAAGGTTTTTGCTTCTTCTGAAACTTTTGAGAACATTTTTTTCAGAGGCTTTAGATCAACAATGAGAAGAATATATTACCCAAATCCTGCTCTATACAAGTAACACAGCAAAGTAGAAAAAGAGAACTAGGCATTCCTACTAGCACACTAATTCCATCTGTAGTTTTTGAAACTGACAAAAAAAACCCAGAAACCCTAAAAAACTTCATTAATTCTCTTGAATGACCAACTGTTCTTCGTCACAGGCTGCTGGCTTTTATAGGCAGATGCTGTAGCACTGCACAATGTTTTCATTTGTTTTGGTGTTTTCTTTTCTGGGAGCTGTTTATAATGAAGTTTTTAATAATAAATAATAAATTTTCTTATAACTTAGTTTTTTTTTTACATTTCATTTTTCATGTATAAAACAGTACTTTTGTTTTTTTGTCAGTAATTTTCCTTTCATTTCATTTCTGTTTGCAGTCTGACCTTTGTTCAAATGGGAAGGCTTAGTACAAGTGTCTGCATATACAATTAAAAACAAACATTCAGTGCATCCCAGAGTAAAAATGCTTGCCCTGCATTTTGGCCTTGATGACAACAACTAGCTTCTTTTTTTGACCTCAAAGCCTGGTCACCCATGGGCTGTTCAGACCAAACAAGGTCAGTTCAATACTAACAGGCATGATGAAACACAGATCACTGCATTTAAAGTCTTTAAGACATAAATGTCATGTTTTTAAAGAATACTGGCTTGGTTAAAATAAATCTCTTATCTCTGTTCTCCAATAGATTATGCACAGAAATATGTGCATGTTCCCAGAACCAACAAGTTTGTTGCTCCTAAATATGTACAACATTAGCATGCACATTAATGTGTTAATTGAGTTTAACTCCTGCTGAATTTTACTGCAGCTGTAATCAGATCCACCTGATTTCCCGGTAGCAGAGTGGAATGATGTTTTTTGAACAATGTCACTAACAGTGGTTTTATTACTGATGATAGAATTGTAACCTAACCTGTTGTGGTCCTTCATTACCACTGTTATGCCTTATTTGCATACACTGTATGGACAAAGGTATTGGGACACGCCTCTTAATTATTGAATTCAGGTGGCCTCTTACTTCCAATGAAGGGCAATCTCAATGCTTCAGCATAACATGACATTTGCAGCTGGTGGCCTAGTGGTTAGGGAGTTTCCCCTGTGATTAGAAGGCCATGGACTCGAATTAAAGGACTGCTAGTGGCACAACTGAGGTACTTTTGAGCAAGGAACTCTCCCCAAACACTGCTCAATGGGTGCTGCTTTTTTACTGCTGGCTGCTTCGCTTGAATAGGTTAAATGCAGAGAACGAGTTTAACATTCGTCACTTCACACTGTGTGTTGTACTGTGTGTTTGGGGAAGGCTCTTTTCTATTCCAGTATGACTGCAAGCTCCAAAAAGACATGGCTGGATGAGTTTGGTGTGGAAGATCTTTACAGGCCAACATCAATGCTTGATAAATGCTCTACAGGTGCTTGACCTCATAAATGCTCTACAGAAGGAGTGGGTACAAATTCTCACAAAAAACACTTCAAAGTCTTGTGGCAAGCCTTTCAAGTAGAGTGGAAGCTGTTATACCTGCATAGGGGGGATCAGCTCCATATTAAAGTCTGTGTATTTAAGTCCCTTTTAGTGCAATGGACACGCATCCCAATACTTTTGTCAATGTACAGTTCAGTGGTTCTTGCATGTTTGCAAACACTTTAGAATTAGAATAATTCAAATTCAAATTCAAATAATTAAAATGAAATGTGATTCAATCTTAATGGAATTGCAACACAAAAAATTTGTTTCACCATTAAACCTCTCAATAGAGTGTCTATTGGCTCACCAAGAACAAGAATAGTGTGAATGAAATGATTGCCTGACTATGGCCACCTGGATGAACCTTACATAAGAAACTGAAATAGCATTTCTGCATAAGAACCTCATGCCATTTGCGAAACATGGTGATGGGAGTACCTTGAGTTTTTCTGCCGCCGTTTGACCAGGACACCTTGTCATCATTTGGTGGAGCTATTAGGCCTAGATTGTATCAGGAAAGTCCACAGGAAAATGTCATGGCATCTGCCCATTAGCTGAGGTTCAATGGTTCTGCAAGGAGACAACGACCCTAAAAGCAGCACTCAGTCTACTGGCTGAAGCAGAAGAAAGTTTGTGTCAAAGTAGAGACATTAATCCAATAGAAATGTCATGGCTGGACCTGAAACGTGGAGATCATATGAAAACAACATCAGTGAGATGAAGCAGGTTTGGAATGAGAAATGGGACAAAATTAATCCAAGTTGATGTGAAGGACTTTTCAAAATTCATAGGAAATGTTTGGTTGAAGCCGATGCTGCTCAAAAGGGTCACACTAGGTTTTGAAAGCACAAAGCAGAATTCCAGAATGAGCGTTCTGAGGGCACTAGAGCCTCTTTCCCACAATGCATCCATAATTTCTAGTGAACACCGTAGATCTTTTCTGTCAGAGCCGCTTTTGTTACTGCGGTCTTTTATTTCTTATAGTCTTGCTTGAGTTTTTTATTTGTTCTCTGCATTGTTTAGCCATGCAATAATAACCTAACCCAGCCAAGTTGTTACCAACTTGTCCTAGTAATCAGAGAGAGAGAGAAATAGAGATGAAGACAGACAGCTTACATTGAGAAAGTGACAGAAGACAGAGAGAGAGAGAGAGAGAGAGAGAGAGAGAGAGAGAGAGAGAGAGAGAGAGAGAGAGAGAGAGAGA
>JBBJLR010040216.1:0-12188 GCA_037577145.1 Brachypetersius gabonensis
GTGTGTGTGTGTGTGTGTGTGTGTGTGTGTGTGTGTGTGTGTGTGTGTGTGTGTGTGTGTGTTTGTGTGTGTGTGTTCATTCTCGACACACATCCAGAGAAAGCAGGACTCTGGAGTCTCACAAAACAAAAAATTATGAAATTATTTCAAGCTTTCTCATTTGTTTGCATTTTTTCTGACGTTAACTTTTGTATTTGCTGGCAGAAAGTCACTCACTGCTCAGATAAATGACTTTAAACCGTTTTCACAAGACTGTTGCGCAGTACTGTAAGATAAGATAATCCTTTTTTGTCCCACATGTTGGACATTTGCTTGGTAGGTGGATTAGGAAATATTTAAAGGAAGGCGAGTATGTAGGTACGTGATAATATAAATCGTATGAATAGACAGGTGGATCAGTAAATAGAGTAGGTAGGTACAGGACAGATAGGTGGAATGGTAGATAGAAGGGTAAGTAAGTTACTAGGCAGGATACACAGGTAGCTAGATCATATATATTAAAGAACATTGCATGAATAAGAACAGCATGAATATAGGTGTCTGCAAAACTTGTACGTTTAAAACTGTGCAATATGTATCACTGAACAAAAAAAGACTGTACAGGCTTTAAAACATGCTTTACATTTAAATTACATTCATGCCACTTAACTGGGGACTTCCATTCCCTACCTACAGGGGGCAGTCTCCCTAGAGCAACTTGGGGTTAAGGGTTTTGCTCTGGAACCAAGTGGTGGTATACTGAAGGTAGGATTTGAACCCATGACCTCTTGGCCACCACCACCTCCATAGCTGTGCTCTCATGGGCGGGTGTTCATGCATCTCAGTTGTTACAACAAATCCATGTTTGCAACAAAATAAGTGCAATTCTTGGAAGGTTTTGTTCACTTTTACAGTTTTACAGTAAGTCATTTGCAGTTTTGCACCCTAAATCACATCTGCCCCACCTTAATGAACAGCTGGATATGGTTTGAATGGGGTGAGATGTATTCCTAGAATAGATTTGGGTGACTATTGACTTTCTAGTGTTAGCAGCGTTAATCTTGTACCTCAAAATGTAAAAAAACAACATACCGCAAACATGTCCTCACTGATCCACTACACCTGGGAACAGTGGACTACTGTGTCCATTTGATTTTTCGCTCATCCGTCCCTTTAATCTGGGCTAATTAGGAGCCAGGTAATTATCAGCCACTGGCTTGACCGAGTTTAATAAGTGAATAGCGAGGGCAGTACAGTGTATAATCACACAGTAGCTGATTATTAACTTCCTTACGTTGACCTTAAAATAAATAAAACTGTGGCTTTAGAAAGATGTGATGCTTGAATGAAGCTGAATATTTAACAATATCATAGACGGAGCACATGAATGTTGCATTGTTCTCATTGATATAAACACAGAATGATGGAAAAGCGTTGCATATTCCGATCATTTACATCCAGAAGCTTACACTGGTGTCGCTATTAAACTACGGTCATTTCCAGGCCATATTTCATTTTTCAGACAGTAAAACAGCTCAGAGACACTGTCTTTGATATTGGACTCTGAATAAGCGAGACAAGTAGCATTAAACTGATGGAATAATGGAAAATGTCAAGTGTAAATACATCATTAATTAGTTCCATTACTCTTCAGATACCGTGTTATATTGCCATCCTTTTTGCCGGGCGACTCAACGTTCCCTCGGCAATAAAGCAACGACCTTGTAAGGCGATCGCCGGCGTTCGCTCTGTGACCCACATGGACGTTTCGTCTCTGCGACGTTTATTGCGTCATATGTAATACAGTTTCTAACTGGGAGATGAGAGGGATATGGTTTATGGGGCTCAATGCATTCTGCAATGCGGTTTAATAGAGCGCTCAGTCACACTCTCATGCAAGGTAATTACACCCAATGTGCCCTCTGGAGCGCGCTAACTGCAGCACGGATATTAGGTAGATTAGGATTATTGCGACATCACCCGGGCTGCACTGGCACAGAGGTGAGTTGGGTGCCACCCCTGGTGACCAGGTAAAGCTCAGAGGTGCAGCTGATGTGGGATAATCTGGTTTGGATGAGGCTCTGTGGCACTTGATCAGTTTAACCCTCTAGATCCCACAGCCTCCTCTGCTGGCCGCTCTGCATGTCACTAATTGTTTGGACTTCAGTCTAACATAGACGAAACTGATCACCCTCTCCAGAGTGTGGTGAACAAACTGAGAGGTACTTTTAGCCCCAGACTCACCAGCAAAAAGTTCTTCACTGAATGCCACAGAAGATCATTTCTTTCCCAACTCCTCTCTCTGTAACACATCCACACAATAACCTGTGAAATAGTCTGTTGCTTCTTGGTGTGTAGTTTCAAATAAATAACTGTCATTATGTTATTTTTGGTATGTTGTGCCATGTTTGCCATGTGAAGTAGTGTGCAATCTTCTTATCAGTGGCTAAAACATGATCATTTTGTGCAATATCTCATGTGCAATAGTCCTACCATGTGTATCATGCTACATTTGCTAAATGTCTGCTGAATCATTTTCCTTGCAATAGTCTTCATGTGCAATGTGATCACTTGTGTCAATAGTACTTTTATTACCTAATATTACTACTGATCTCCACTAAGTGCAATAACTTACTCCAAACCTCCATCTGTGTCAGTAGATTTCACTCAGCTGTGTTGTTTATATATAGTATTTACACCAGCAGTTCTATATTTACAGTAACACCCCAGTTTTACACGGATCAGGAGTCGCGGATTCAGTGACGTGGATTTTTTTTGAGAACCAAACTCATAGTTTTACGCGGAAATCTCCACAATAACGCAGAAATTGCAAATATCCTCCACCTTGTTTTGCTTTTTTGTGGCAATAAATACATTTTTCTGAATGTTTTCACACAAGGGGACTCTGTAGGGCATGCTGTAGTCGACATGAAAGCACTGTTTTCTAATTCCTCACCAGGGTTGAGACTCCTCCAAGCGCGATTTCTCCGCAAAGCAAGCACTCAGACACTTCAAACTCCACAGTTCAATTTATCTCCAGAACATTATGTGTTCTGGAAGCAGATTTGAGGGCAGATTTAGGGTTTACACTATAAAAATAGGTGTTTTAGGCATTTTTTTTAACCAAAACACAACAACACGTTTTTTCACTAGACGCAGATGCTCTTGTATACTGTATAATGTATGTCATATTCTGACATATTTCAACTATGCATTTTTTTTATCCACATCGTAAAAGGATTTCATTGTGAGTTTAACAGCTTTGTAGAATGCTGAGAAGTTCATATTTTATTGCTAATACAAAATTTGTACAGATTTGTACAGATTCCAGATAAACCAATTATCTGTAGTCTTCATCAGTTTATCTCCTTCTCTTAGCTCTGTGAGGCTAAATGAGTGCCTGAGGCTCAGCTTTTTTTTTAACTGAATTTCATTCACCGGTTGAAACTAAAGCCGAACAAATAAATTTCATGCATTTGATGATGTCTCTTACTGTGAATATTTCTTAAAAAATGATGTTTTTTTTAAAAACACAATTAATGTTGGGGGGGGGGGGGGGGGGGTTCCCAACCCCCCCCCCCCCCCCCACAAACTAGAACTGCCACTGACAGTAAACTGGAATAGAAGTTCCTATTCTGTGCATGATACAGATTGGATGATACAGATGATACAGATTACTTTATCTGTTTGCATTTTTGAATTGTAGCACCCACCCATTCCCCATCTCAAGAAGATCTAAAGTGTCTCTCCTGCTACTTTTAAACATTTTCCGAAGCTGGTAGAGTTTTCTGGATCTAGGGTTTGTTGTTACCAATTGATGATGCAAAAATGCAACACTGAAAATGATCGACTAGTTCTGCCTGAATTAAATTAATACAAACATGTACAAAGACAAAAAATGTCTTTTTAAATGTATTAGTGGCCAAGGCAGCTGGTGGCGTAGTGGTTAGGGAGTTCGCCCTGCATTTAGAAGGCCAAGGGTTTGAATCCCAGGACCCCTAGTTGCACCACTGAGCTGACCTTGAGCAAGGTACCGTCCCCACACACTGCTCCCCGGGTGCGTTGTTCTTGGCTGCCCGCTGCATCACTTGGTGAATGGGTTAAATGCAGAGAAGAATTTCTTGCTGGTCACACTGTGTGCTCACGTATGACAGAATGGTCATTTTTCAGACTTTACACTTATATCGAAAACTCTTTCAACCCTAAGCACCCTGCATTATGGGGGACCCAAAACGATCCTTGCTCATCACTTCTTTATATCAGTGACGATCCGAGCTGCTGTCCAGGCGTCACTCTGATGTTTGCTGTGCTGTGAAGGTGTTTCTCCCACGGCTGAAGCTCTGCTGAAGCTCTGCGGGGGCGGAGGTGTTTCTGCTGGAGGAGTGGAGCGGTGGGCTAGAGCGATGCGAGCAGACCCTGACGCTGACGGAGCCTCAATCGATGGGCCAAAGCCGAGGCAGGCTTTTTCCAGCTCACTCCACACACTCATGAAGGACTGAAGTGGGCGGGACAGAGAGAAGGCCAAATAACCCTCAAACATGTAAAAAAACAAACAAACAAACAAGAAAAAAAAAAACCCACAAACACAGCAACCGGCCGGTGCTGGTAATTGAGGCTTTGCCGGGTCGAGATGAATTATGCATGCGTGAGTCAGACTAAAAGGCCGGCTGGAGCGATGGAGAGAGGCTGGAAAAAGAGTGCGAGTAAAAGTGCCAGAGAGAATAAACGAGTGTCAGGTTTTCTAACCTCACCCTGGAGATTCAAGCTCGGGGACGAGTGGAACTTACACAACGTTGGGCACAGTGCCCTTTTCCTCCTTCTCTCTCTCCCTCTCTCCTTCCAGACTCATCTTTTTCCTTGCAGTCTTTCCTCTCCACATCAAAACGCCCTCTCCCTCTCATCTGGCCTTTTCCTCCTCCTTCTGTCTCGCCTCACTTTTCTCGCAAACTTCCTTCCGTCTGTGTTCAGGCTGCAGACTTCTGACTCCCGAGCGTCTCGTTCCGTTATTTATTTATTTACCTTCCTGCTTACTGACTTCTATATTAGTGCTACTGTCTCCGTTAGCACGAGAAACAAAAACGCAAGAAAATTAAACAGCAAAAACAGCAATGAGTTTAACATGAAAAAATGTATACTATTTATCGATAAAAGACAATATACACCTGAGTTTGGTTTTTATTTGAGGAAGCGTACTGATATAGTTCACAATGATAAGTGAAGTGAAATGGTTTTCTCTGTAAATTTCCAAAGAGAAATAAACAAACTGAGATTTTTCGTTCGTGTGAGATGCGAAAGTGATGCTTCATCTGTAGAGTTTGAAGAAATTCGTTGTTGTACATAACGATCAGGGTCAGTCTGTCAAACCAGTTCAACCCTTTAAACTGGATAGTCAATCCTGTTAGAAGCAATTTGTCAATTGCCTGTCAACAACAACAACAACAACAACAATAACAACAATAACGAACCTGTCTCATAGTCTCTTTCCTCATGCTTGGTGATATATGAGCAGTGAGAAGCTAAAAATAAAACAATTTTACACTAAGTTGTCCGTCCCCTTAAAACCAAAATATTGGGGTCAGTTAATGTCAGCCCAACAGAGGGTTTAGACCACATGCGAGGGTCCATGGCTCTATTTAGAGAGCGTTTTTTACAGCAATGTTTATTTTCTGCCTTTGGACACGCTCGTATTCCATTAGACAGATGTGAACTTCTCTCCTAAACCCTATTACAGAACGGGCCCGAGCCCATCGCCCCGAATTACACTCCCACTGTCACTACACACTGCTCCATTGTGTGTATTATAATCTGTTTTTCAGCCACTATTATGCTGACCTGCCTCAGAATAGCCCAACTTCCTTATGACTCCTACACCTTTATGAAGATTATTTTGTGTTTGTGTGTGTTTGTGTGTGAGTGTGTGTGTGTGTGTGTGTATTGCATCTTGACAATGTTCGCTCCTGCAACGGTATTCTGTGAAATGAATGATATTCTCACTCTGTGTGTACGGATGCTGGCACAGAACAAACAGGGCCTTGTTGCTGCCGCCATATGGGACCACGATGCATCTGAATTTCATGTCCAGTGCGTGAGCACAGGACCACCCACTAATTGCATTAGGAAGCACAACAGAATAGTAGGAGTGTAACAATTCTCAAAATGCTGAATTTGATTTGTTACAATACAGTGGTGTTTTAAAATAGGAAAACACAACAGATGGAATGGTTGAAAATATGATAAGACAAACCTTTATTAGTCCCACAGTGGGAAACAGCAGAAAGTGGAGCAAAACAATAGATTAAAAGCTATACAACACAACAAGATAAAACTAAACTTTACAACTAATACCAATAAATAAATATTTGTATTTGTGTGTAAATATATATGTATATATAACCTGTATATGTATGTACATGTACATAGAAATGAACACTGTCCATATTTATACCGGTATCCATTAGTTAATAATGTAACAAGACAAATTGCACATTGCTCACAGTAATATTTCTTTACCCTAAAAATTTCACACACAATTAACACAATGTTGTTGCACATGATGTACCAGAATATTGCACACAAGAGAAACTTCAACTTATCAGTGGAATAATGTGATTATGTCAATATGCTGAAGTTTCCACTTTCAATATTTCAATTTTTTAATTTTATGAAAGTCCAATAAAGCAGGCAAGCAACAAGCTCACAAACTCACAAACGCTATAAAATGACATGCTGTGATAAAAATCCATCATGTTAAATCTCTACAGAACAGTGAGGCTGATAAAAAGTTTTGGGTGAAAAAAAAAGAAAGTTCAGTGAAGAAGAGATAGAGGTGTTGGAGGCACAGCTTAAAATGAATAGGTTTGTGGAGTTATGCAATTTCTTTGTCATGCAGAAGTATGTTCTCCATCAGTTTGACAAAACTGTCAAAAAATCCCCTAAAAATACACAGCAGCTCCAGTTTTTCAAGACTTCCTCCCACCTTCACAACACATCAGCAGAAAGGGGCTTTCCTGTCTTTAAACTGAGAAATTTCACTGAACAGAGTACCCCTTCAGTTAATGTAGTTTTTCCCCACTAAAGCGTTCCTTAATTCTCCTCCAAGTTAAAAAAAAATGATTAAGAGGCAGAAACAAGTGCTTTTGAGAAACTACACTGAATTTTTTTGCAGGATTGTACAACAATACTTCAAACAAACCAAATTTGCTTAAAATGTTACATTTCTTTTTTTTTTCTCCTACTTTAAACATGATCAGGTCCCTCTCACTTGTTAGGACTGCCCATGTTTCGTAATGCTACTTTTGTTACTTGGGAGTATGAATGCAGGGGCGTCAGAAGCATTTTCAATGTGAGGGGGACGCATCGGTCTGTGTGTCGGGGTGGGTTTGGGTGGGGGTGGGGTTTGGATGGGGGCGGCATTACTGTGTGTGTGTGTGTGTGTGTGTGTGTGTGTGTGTGTGGGTGCAAAGTCTCCTCCTTTTAGGGCATGGGTGGTGTTTGGAAATGCCTGTTGAATCTTGAATCTTCCATCTTTCGTGAAATAATCCATGCCACTTAATCGATAGGAGAATACACCACCACTGGAAATCCGGGTTTTCCTCCAACTCACCGCGTACAAGTGAAGTGAATCCTCAGTGCACAGACAGGCTGCTGGGATTTCCAGTGGTGTGTGTATTCTATCGATTAAGTGAAGTGGATTCATTCGCAAAAGATTCAAGATTCATGATTCAACAGCGCTGGGTGAACTAACTATTTATGATAAATGTGTGTGTGTGTGGGGGGGGGGGGGGCAAGCAAATAATTATGAAATGTGTCCCCTTCAGATTGAATGGCGGTGATGCCCATGTATGAATGCTATCATTGAGAGCTGGTTATGGTTTATTTGTTACTGTTATTATTATTATTGTTACTGTTGTTTCACTGGATGTCTATGTAGACTGACAGTTAAACAAACATTTATGAGTAATATTATGACATATATCAGCCATTATCTATTGTATAACCATATAGCCCTGTACAATTACTGCTAATGACTGTGTAGAAAGACTAGAAAATATGGTGAATGTGTGCTCAGTACAGCAATTTGCTGTAATAACAGTTCACTGAAATCAAATGAGCTATATAATTAAGTATTTTTGTCTTGTCTGACAAATATGTCAGCAGAACACAGAGGAATGCTTTTGGACAGAATGGTGCAAACATACATCTCAGGACATCTGTCCCTCAACCTATTATATTCATTTACACCCTCGCTCTGTTGTCTCCCCACATCTGCACTCCTGAGTCCGTTCCAGTTCTCATTTAGTTAATTGCGTCACATTCAGCTGCTGTTTGAAAAATTAAACCATCAATACCTTAGTGCCTTGGACAGAGCGCTCGGTTCCCAGAGGCACTAAAAAAATCATTAGAATGAAATAAAGTCAATAAAGTGTTTGATTATGAAAAAAGTGGATGGATTGGCTGGTTGGGTGCACAGCATGGAGGGCAAATGGCTCTTGGCTAGAACCAATGATTGCCTGATTGAAGCTTAGGACTGACTGTACAACATTATTGCTGCAGTGTTCTGTCTGTTATCAAGCTGAACAAACTGAGCAATATGAAAGTAACAAAGGCTTAATCTACTAAATAACCATGAAATGATTAAAAATCATTTTAAAAACACCCTAAAAAGAGTTTTGCGTTTCATAACAACTGCTCAGCCAACGGTGCCATTACCATAACTCTTCTCCTGGCCCTCAGCCATTTGGACAAAAAGGACATTTATGGCAGAATGCAAGACGGCAGCTTCAACACCATCATTCCCCAGTCTCTGATTGGGAAGCTGAGACTGCTGGATCCGAACATCTCTCTCTGCAGGACTTCCTGTCTGAATCAACACCCCAGAGGCTTCTGTTTTTCATGCTGCTGCCCCACAAGGGCACGGCTCAAACCACATCATCAAGGTTGTTCCAGTCCTCACGATATTCTAAAGAGGGACTATAAAGAGCATCCTGTGCGGCTGCATCACAGTCTGGTTCGGGAGTTCCTCTGCCTTGGAATGTAAGAGCCTTCAGTGGATAATGAGGGCAGTGGGGAGATCGTTGATGTCTCTCTCCTCTTTGTCAAGGACATCTAAACAACAAGCTGTATTCACCAAACCATCAGTACTGTGGGTGGCCTCACACACCCATCTCACACACTCTTTCCTCTTCTTCCATCTGATGAAAGGTTTTATAGCAAAAGGGCCTTCATTGCCAGAACAGGAATGTTTCTTCCCTCAGTCCATGTAAAACTACTTCACTCACACTGCTGAACTGAACCAGTCTTTTCTCCCAAACACAAAAACACTTAAACTCTCTCTTCCATGAACAAGATTTACACCACAGCAACCACTCCCTCAGAAAACATTTCTTATTGTATATTCTAAATTTTTCAATCCTGTTGCTGCTAATGGTGGCTATTGTTGCACAATTATTTATTGCGACTCAATATATGTATTTTTACTACTTTTTTACTCTACTACTAGAATATAGTCTCCATCATAATACTGTATTAATTCACAGCAGGACTGTTACCTCTTTGACAGTTGCGCTCCATGTTATCCTGTCCTTTAATGTTGCATTGTCTTCTTTCTCCACTCTGTAGTCTTGCCCTGCCGGCAGTTATGTTCTCTTGTATTGTTTCTGTTTTAGTTCTTTGTGCTGTACTGTGGTACTGAAATGTTGTTTTGTTTCCGTGGATACTATGTAGATGGCTGCTAAGGAGCAATGAGAGGTGAGAAGCGAAAGGGATGAGAACCCTCAACCTCTCCACAAAACAGTGACCAAAAAACAACTGCAGCTTTCTTCATATAACAGTTGCATTTACACACTATAGAAGCACAACTATTTGGTTTTTGTGTTTTGTGTTGGCTTTTCCATCGGTGAATGTCCATTTATGGCTACAGTGAAAAGGGATAACAGAGCAGTTGACAACACAGAAATCAGAATAACACTCCCACTTAATGGCTGCATGTGTATCAAGGTTCCTGGAAATGCGGGCCTATTAGTTCTGCAGCCAGGCGATACATGGAGGACTTGGAAAAAACTTTAAATAAGTTGTAATTTTCAAAAGAATATGTAACACTGGGAGACATGGACTAGATACAGATTTAACACCACAGAATTCCTAAACCGGAAGATGTAAGGAAACACCATGACCTCATAAATATGAGTGAACAGTTAAAGCAGAACCAGCCTTTTTCTGCCCGAAACCCTGCCAAAACATTCAGTCGCTGATTTTACGTCTGAATGATTGAACGATGCCATTAATCAAAAGACAGTTCTAATAGAAACAAGGGGAACAAGAAACATTTTGCTGATTTACAGACAGTTTGATTGAACCACCGCTATAGATAAAACGCAGATGCATCACACAGTGGCAGAGGCATCACCACGCCCCACATAATAAACAGCTCTTCTGTCATCTGCATCTTTCGGCAGTGATAATGGTGAGATTTTCCAGGTACAAAATCCAGCAGGACAACTGGATTAGTGCTGAAAAATATGATGATAAAATACTGAATAAAATAGCAGCAGTTTTGGCTTGTTTACAGCAACTAAACAAAGCAAGCTGAGCAGTTGTGTGGAAAGTATACCAAAAATTGTGTGTGTTTGTGTATGTGTGGGGTCTTGTTTTGGAGACAGTAATATCATTATTATTATTTATTTATTTATTTATTTTGGAAGGAACAAAAAGAAACTGTGAATCAATATAAATGAAGTTCAGTGCGTAACTGACTGTATGATAAATTATATAATCACATTTAAATAACATAGTAGAATTGCATTGATTTATAAACTTGTTATTATGTAATTACATTTAAATTATGTAATGAATATAATTGCATCAGAAAAAAAAACGCATGCAGCAAACCTACTAAAGATACCCAGCAGCTACCGCAGGCCTCTGTCTCTCTCTGCTCTGTTATCTGTCTATCTGAGTGTTCAGCTCAGAGATATTTGGGCGTCCCAGAAGCTTGGGGAGTTTCAAAATAACCTACTGTTATCTCCTTACGTTTGCTTCTCTCTCTCTATCTCTCTCTTTCTGTCTCTCTGCTTCTGTCTCTCTCTCTCTTTCCCTCTATCTCTCTCTCTCTCTTTCTCTCTATCTCTCTCTCTGCCTCTGTCTCTCTCTCTCTCTCTTTCTCTCTATCTCTCTCTCTCTCTCTGCCTCTGTCTCTCTCTCTCTCTCTCTCTCTCTCTCTCTCTCTCTCTCTCTCCAAGCCCCCTAGTTCTCCTTTTTTCTGTTTTATCAGTATTTACTGGGGCTGTTTTGGAGGGATGAAAGGACCCCCTCACTAGATTAGCTCCACCGATAACAAAGAAGTTATGATCCATGCCAGAAAGGCATCAAGAGAGTCCCTCTGCACATCTTCTAGATTAAGTGATAAAATAATCATTTCATATTTGTGTTTTATTTCCCCTAATTCCTTGGGGATGGGGGGCAGAGTGTATTAGTAAAGAAAAATCAAAAAAGGAGTTGCTTACCATCAGGACATGGAAAAGTCTCGCCAAGATCTTCCCAAAAGCTTCACCACTGAACTCTGATAGGAGCAGCTAGTGGTCTAGTGGTTAGGGAGTATCCCCTGCAATCAGGAGGCTGTGGGTTTGAATCCCAACTCTGCTAGTGTCATCACTGAGGTACCCTCTCTCTGATCCCCTCGTCGGTCCCTGTTTCACTTGGTGAATGTTGAACGCAGAGAAAGACTTTTGCATTGTTCACACTGAGTGCTATGGTGGGTTCATTTACATTTACATTTACATTTACGGCATTTGACGGACGCTCTTATCCAGAGCGACGTACATCAGTGCTTAAGAAGTCAATAACTGTTTCTTACCTGAAAAACAGCTTAAATCCGAGTCGACTATTTAACCAAGATGCTGCAGTCAGAGCATCTATACAACAACTGTCAAATAATAATTAGCCAACACCCAACCCAACAGAACATAAGCCATAGAGAAGAACACTGCAAGTCATTGCAAGTAGGAAAGGGATGGAGTTAGTAACCAAAGTGCTCCTTGAAAAGGTGGGTCTTCAGGCGACACTTGAAGAGGTGAAGGATTCTGCCGATCGAACCAGAAGAAGGAGTTCATTCCACCACTGGGGAGCCAAGACTATGAAGAGTCTTGACGCATGTTTCCCTCTTCTCTTGAGCGGCGGAGGCTCAAGACGAGCTGTGCTTGAAGCCCTGAGAG
>JBBJLR010040226.1:0-12187 GCA_037577145.1 Brachypetersius gabonensis
CCTGAATTCATTGTCTGTGTGCTCCTCCATCCATTTCACCACATTTCTAAAAACCTACAAAAATACTGTTACAACTATCGTATGCCTAGACGTAACAGGGGAAAACCTCTCACATGAAATAATATCCCACAATTAATGACACTCCTGTTTGTACACCCATCTTTTTCCAACAGGACAGCACTTAATCTTCTCCTATATGGACAATACTGAGAGAGGGATCTTTGACAATACCTCTTTGCACAAACCGGCTAGATCATCCAGAGTTGTTGGTCCTCTCTTATGCACTGTTCTCTTTAGCTCACCCCAAAGCTTTTCTGTGGGATTTAGGCTGAGGCCACCAGATTTTAATAACGTCCTTTTAAAATGTCTTGGTATTTCAAAGACTTCATGATGCCATACACTCTAAAAAGGCTCCCAGGGCCTTTGGAAGAGAAACAGGACCACAGCATCACAGATCCTCCACCTTACTTAGCAGAGGCCATGCGGTGCTTTGTTTTACACCAGACTCACCTAGTGTTGTTTTTGGAGGACTGTCTTAATTTTAGTTTTAGTCTAGTCTTTGCATAAAGCTTTCATTTTAGATTTAATTATTCTGCTGCATATTTTTGATTGGAGGACTTTTGCAGACCTAGCTATGACACTGGCATGTTAAGAAAACACCACAGAGGTCCACTGCCCTAAAACACATTGTCCTAAGGTGCTTGCTTTGATGGACAGCATACAAACTGTGGAGCGCACATGAGCTTAAGCCAGCAATTGTAAGCCAACAAAGTGCACTTATACATAAAAAATACGTTTACATTGTTGCATTTAACCGATAATAACCAATAAGGTCTCAGGTGTTTGAAAGTTCAGTTAAGGGACTGGAGCAGGCCTACAACTCAACAGTGAATTCGATGATCACAGGATCAAGGAGCTTTAGGGAATCAAATTGGGTGGCTCACCATCAAATGGAATTTTTGGAATGCAGTAAGTACTTTCCAGGTCCACAAAAAACATGTGCTGCGTTGACAACCAGATGTTTTTTTTGTTTTGGCAAAGTACACATTTTCTGTCTAACAAATGTCTTGTATAACAAATCTCTTGTATAACTAATTGTAAATACATCAATCTACCAATTACTATTCCCCATTTGACAAGAAAGACATTAAAAAAAGTTAGTGCTTAACACTTCATACCAGTTTGATACTATTCCAGTGAATACATTTTTCCAGAACATAATGATAATTAGATCATGATAATTAACCCTCTTTTTAGCCCTCAGGTAAGTCAATTGCAGCTTCTATCACTAATTTGTTAAAATTACTTAGTTTAGTTACATGTAATAATAGCTTTTACCATGAGCGATGGTAGGTAACTTTTTAATTCGGTGCAACAGTAATTTTTTTAGGCTCTGTAATAGGCTGTGTTCAGTTTTTCAATCAGAATCCAACTGCTGGCTTACTGAGACAAGAGATGAATAAATATAAAGAATCCCAGTATCTCAGGTAAGTAACAGCTACGACTGAAATCCTTCATGTTTAAAAGTCTAAACGTATATTGTAATGAGTGTTGTTGCCCCGGCAAGTTTAAATGGCTCTCCCCGGAACTCCCTTCATTCTCTTTAGAATCACGCAAATACGATTCATGGCATGCCCAGTATCAAAAAAGTCAAAACATAAATAAGAGGTGGATTAAAGGATCGCTACACTTATGTTTTGGGTGGAAATCAGATTATGTATTTAAATCACTATTTGGGTCAAATATGTACATATTTAGATATATACTTTTCTTTTAATAGCTAATATTCTCAAATGGGTTACACAACATTATGCAGAAATGAAATAAAGCACTTTTTTTTTATTCGCTAGATATGACTCTTCAGTTAGTGTTTGTGACAGCCAGTGAAAGTTCAATCCACCGCTTGGTGTGAGGTCTGGTGAGCCTTCGACTCGACAAGGGAGTAGCTGTTCACCAGAATACTAGGGCTCTGAATTCAAAAAGGGTGTGTGTGAGTACGAGTAAAACATGTGTGCTCATTAGGAGCGGTGTGGGTGTGTAGAGTGTGTGTGAGTGAATGCGAAGCTCGTTAATGAGCTAAGTGAGAGTGTGGTCTGATTGGCTGTGGGAAAGGTTAAATCCCGGTTGAACCAAGACAGCAGTGCGTGGTCACCAACATCCTGGGGAGTCAAGGAATATGAGAGGAAGGGACAGGATCCCTTACCTATGAGTTAAAAACGTATAATGTATGTCGAGTCGAAGTACTCAGGAAAAGTATTGCCCTGTGGTTTACACTGGTGCTGGGAAGAGACAGGTGTGTGTGCGGACTGTGTTCGGGGCTCTCTTCTGTTTCAGGAAACCTCCAAACAGCCATGAGGGTGAGAGAGCGGCTTGGCAGAGAAATGTGTGGCAAGTTTCCCTGACTGTGTGTCGAACTTCGCTCTCTCCCTCTCTCCCTCTCCCTTGTGTTGAACAGGAGTAGCGGAGCACGGGGAAAATGTCTGTGGCTCGGAAGGACTGTGTTTTCTACCAGTGGACTCTGTAAGCCCCTGCCTGCACGGGGTGGACTGGGGCACGCCTTGGGACATTAGCAAGGGACTTAGGAAGTTTCTAAAAGGACTCCCTATCCTCGACGCGAAGCAGACAGGCTTAGAGTGTGATTTGAGTTGAACTGTTGTCTTTCTGTTAAAATAAAGACTGCCTATCTGGATCCCTGTTGCGTGCTGCTGTGTTCTCCCTTCGCAGACATGACACTTGGGTTCTAGGACAGAGAAGGGTCTTGATTCTTGTCTTCATGAGTGTAATGATTCTGTCATGGGTGAGACAGGAAAGGAGGATACAGATGCAGAAGTACCAGAAAATACAAAGAGCTTTAATCCAAAAATTAGTTGCAGACACAAACAGTTAGGGAACTGAAATAGAAACAGTCCTTTAACTTAAGCACTGAAGGCCTCTCTGTACTCCGAACTTGGTCAGAGGGTAACTTTCAGTCTGAGATGAGAAGACATCGCTCCTTAGCTGAGGTGAACTTGATAAAGTTCACTCCTATTCAGTAGTCATGAGGAACACAGGATGGTCTGAAGCTCCGCAACATGCAGCAGCCAGGAGGGATGATTCCAGACTGAGGGTTATTCTGCCTGGCTGGTCAACGCTAACACAACAGGAGAAAGAGACCAATAATTAAAGCCCACTGGCAGAAAACTGAAGAGGAGAGCTTCTTACTAAACCCTCAGTGCACAAAGCCCATAGGAGAGAGATCTTGAAGGAGAAGAGAATCCAGACAGGGAATGAGACCTGAATATAAATCATTACTACTTGTGTTTATTATTATTTTTCACAACTTATACACAGATGGACATACAAGCAAAGTCCAAGAAGTCTGCATTTTGAGTTCTGCAGTTTGAGTCTGTCTGTTTTTCACTTCCTAAGCACAGAAAGGATGTGGTGTAGAGAGATGTTTGTGAAAGATAAAGACTTTGCTCTTGTGGTTTACTAAAAAAATGCTGACCCCAGAGCAAGCTACAGTTTAAATACTTCTCGGCTGCACAATTTGTTAATACAAATGTGCGCTCTGTACTTTGTTAAATTAACAATATAACCTGTGTCTAATGATATAAAGATTTCATTTGCATTTGATTCTCCTGGCTATTGCTGTGAAAGAACTTAATGTGTCAAGCTGTTTCTGTAAACCATGTGACTGCAACTAGAGGGGAGAATAACAAGTCACATGTCTTTTAATGTTATATTTGAGTCAGGCGTTTGCTTTAGATTTGACTGCATGATTATTATTTGAGCTTTAAAAAATGCAATCAGTTGCATTATTATATAAGCAGATCATGAATATAATTTAAAAAATAAAAATATTTTCCATTGTTACTAAAAAACAGTCCAGGACTGGAGATGTGGCTCATTTGGGAAGAAAATATAGGTAAATAACCTGCTGCCATTTATTAAATGAATAACTATTGAAGTTACTGACAAAAATAGAGACATTTTGTTGTGACGGGTACTGATAATGGTACAGATATTAGCTAAAATTATTATAATCTGTATTATAAAAAAGTGTCAATAGAACCGAATAATCATGTTTTGATTTCCAGTTAATTTTGTGAGAAAGAGCATCACTCTAGACATGGAAGTCATACATATGTTCACAGCAGTGGAAGCTTAATCAGGTGTCAGTCAGTTGTTAGGAATGGAAAACCTCAGCAGCTCTGTCTTTGCTTAATGCCTTAAAAAATAATCCAAAAAAATCATGGTTATTGGTGACACATCTGTTCCTGTGGCGCTAAGGATGGTCTAAATGTTTAAAAGTTAAACCCAGGTATGTAATCTAGCTCTGTTTACAACTCTTACAACTTAATTATGGGAGGATTCTGGAAATGAAATGGAATTCCATTTTAAAGAGGGGTGAGACGGATGTGTATGTGCATGGCCGTGACGGAGATCAAAATACTGCAGTGAAAAAGTTTCCCTCCAGCAAAGCTGACTCTCACTCTCAAACTAAAGCACTTAAGCCCTTAGAACCCCAGGAGTATTTTTGCATTACTTGATATTTTCTAATATTTAAAGCCTTAAACAATGTGTAAGAGACATGAATCTCTAATACTTTTTTTCAGCACAACCTAGGGAGTAAGAGAAAAATATTGGTTTTATAATTTAGCCAAATAATTGAACACAACTGCACCACCCAACCCAAAAAATAATAATAATTGTGGGGGAGGGTTACTGTAAAATTGAGCTTACACACACAATGGAAAAGGATATTATAAGTGTAATTATTCACAAATATATTTAAGACACAAATAAGTCTGTGCTAGGCTGAGTTTATATTTTTACAGTAACTCTCAATGCTGCTTTGGCGCAGCCCCTATCTCGCACACACACGCTGTCTCTGTCTCTGTCTCTCTCTCTCTCTCTCTCATAAACATGGCTGGCCTTGTCACACCAATACAGATTGTTATTTTGACTTCTGAAAAATCAACATCATTTTAATGTTCCATAAAACAATATTTTTTTATTTTTAATAAATTACAACAAACAGAAATAACTTAAATCTTCCTTAATAATAGCCGTAATAACATTCCGGTTTCGTAATGCCATGTGTTTAAAATTCCATACAAGCTTGGACAAGAAGCAGTGCCTGTTTTGGCTACGAAAAGAATAATAAGAAAAATAAAACTTAAAAGAAGTTTGATTGCATCAACTAAAACGTACAAAGAACAACAGCTTGATTGTTCATGGTATTACACTAATAAAACTTAAGAAAAATGTATCATTATACACAAAAAATTCAATATATTATTTGTATTTTTACAATATTAAAGTGCAGCTTTGACATCTACAACACTTCACTGAAGCATTAGGCATCATTACACCTACATAGGGCGGTGGTGGTCTAGTAGGTAGAATACCTGCCTCTGGACCAAGAGGTCAAGGGTTTGAATCCTACCTTCAGCACCACCACTGGGTTCCTGAGCAAGACCCTTAACCTCGAGTTGCTCCAGGGAGACTGCCCCCTGTACTTAGGCAATGGGATTCGCTTTGGATAAAAGTGTCTGATAAATGGAAACCTTTTAAAACAAACATACACAATTCATATAAACTTCCTCAGAAAAATTTATGACCATTTTTGCTTGTTGTAATATGTCTATCTACTCACAAATACTTGCTGTCTATAAGGATTGCAATCTAACATTTTCTATCTACTTTTGTTAATTAACAAATGCTTTGCATGGCATTAGTTAACTTTGTATTTTATGCTCAATTTAATTATTTTTTTGCATTATTTGAACATTTGGCAGGCAAATTACAATGTAATTATATTATGTAGCAATTGCTAATTTCCACCCTTCCACATCCTGTTAAATAAATGAAAATCTCCAAAACACCAGTTAAGGGTTGCTTTTATTTCTCACAGCTGAAGTGGTTTCCTCCTATTAGGCTTGACAGGTTTACTGACAGTTGAAACGTTAGAATAGATGGTTTCAGGCATCACAGGATTTGCCTACATGAACACAGGAAAAAGCACAACTAATTAATAATCACTTGCCATTGTTGGCAGTTCCATGTAAAATGTTCAATCTTACAGGAAGCAAAGCATGTTTACAAAGTCGGTTGTGTGGTTGTCCTTACATTATCTGGAACTATTTCATTGGTGTCATGAATTCCTTGATCCATTTTGGTCTTTGGGTGCTGCATTTAATAAAAAAAAAAAAGATAAATATGTAGGTTAGAAGGCTTAAATTAAATGGGATACAGGTTTTGTTAAAAAACATTGTTAAAGAATAATAATAGCAAACATTTCCTCATGCGTCACAACAGTCTCGAGCGATAAATCAGAATAAAGGCAAATCTGACAGACAAGCTGGGAAATCAGAGCCAAAATGACTAATTGGTTATCTATAAAAAAACAACTACGTTTTCTCTGTGCTGTAGAGTGTTCACGTGTGGCTATAAAAGACCACTTTACTTTTATTGTTTCTGAGCGTTCATGCAGCTACAATACAATTCACAATGCACAAATCACATAAATCACACAAACTGCACATACAACTGCATGTGAATAGGCATTGGAAAAATGTAAACTAGCAAATGAAATCACAAAAGACTGTGTTAACCTTACTTCCAACCTGCACAACATTAGTACAACATCAGCTTTAGATAACTAGATAAACATTAAGCTTGTGAGACACACATTAAAAAATTATAATACAAATTTAGATACAAGGATTTAAAACATTTTAACAGTTTAATATCTAATTGGCAACAGGAATAAATGATTGACCTTACCTCAACCTTTGCATAAATAGTGTTTACACACTGTACTGGACCTATGTGGTTTAAAAATGGAAATATTAACTCTTTGTCAGAGATGAAAACAATAATTTCAATACAATGCTCCATATACTTCATTACTTGGGCGCTGTGGTTTTTTCCCAACAGAACTGTACATGGTAGTAGAGGGTGTTGTCTCCAGCATTGACATAGATTCTGTTCCTGCACCCTTGTCCTGTAGAAATGGCTGTGTAGGATTCTGTGGAGGATTTTACAATTTACAAAATGAACAATATGAATTTAGTTCCAATGTGTCTACATGAAAAAAAAAAGATATATTACCCCAATTTCTTCATAAACAGTGTTCTCACACTGTACGCGACCTGTACAGTTTAAATGGAAAAAATTAAACCTTTGTCAGAGATAAAAACAACAGCTAGACACTCTGTTTCTAAAAGCAAGTAGATACTGTTCATCCAATACTGGCTTATTCAAATTGATTGTGAAGTCAAGTAGATTAATAAACGTATACAAAGTTTTGCTATATTGTGCAATTCAGCCTAGTAATATCAATTGCATCTTGCTTTAACTAATATTACAGACAAAAAATAAACTTAACTTTAATATATAAAAAGCAATGATGGTGCTGTGCTATACAGAATTTGCAAGGGCAATTTTCGATGTATACTGAATCAATGTGATTTTAGGACTAAAAATAGGTTTGAAATGTTTCTGTGAATAGAACTTCATGAGTAACTCTCATCACTACGATCCAGCAATAATTGCTCCTAGGTCTGACAAAGTGAAAACTACGTTGGATAAATACGTGAAATTCAGCTGTAAAAATGGAGACCTAGTTTAAACCGAGTGTACATTAACACCGAAATCATTAACAAAACACAAAAGGACCCAAACCCAAAATGAACCCTAAATGAACAGTCCACCTGAACATCTAAATCTGCCATCTAAAGACAAATGTCTGAGAAATGCTCACATTCACATAGAGCGTGAAACTAGCATAAAAAGACAATACCTGCTGATCTGCTTCTCTTAAGATAACAGTAAATGATGATCACAAGTACAGCACTGAGACCCACTAAGACCAGGACAGGAAACACCCACTCAGGCTGTTTAAGTTCATCGATCTTGTCTAAGAGGTAAAAAAAAAAAAGATTATTAATCTTATAATACAAATACAAAAAGTAACACAGTGCGATAAAGTGCACCTTCACTAGCACAGTGTCGTTTACGTTCATCCATCTCTACAACAAACCCATTCCAGCTGACTGGGTTCGCTATGGTTACATATAATGGAACTTTCATAGTCTGGTTTTAA
Source organism: Brachypetersius gabonensis (assembly GCA_037577145.1). Taxonomy (NCBI): domain Eukaryota; kingdom Metazoa; phylum Chordata; class Actinopteri; order Characiformes; family Alestidae; genus Brachypetersius; species Brachypetersius gabonensis. Next base: position 8,093 of record JBBJLR010040226.1, read on the forward strand.
GCACTTTTCAGTAATCCAGCTATGCATACAATTGTTCAGAGCATAGACATTTAATCCAAAATCAGAAAAAAGTTTGGACAGTAAAGAAAAGCAAATTATAAAGGACATTAATTCATAAATTTACTTTGACTTTTATTTTATTGCAGGGAATATGAATTCATGATATATTCATTTATTGTCTAGTCAATTTCATTTAATTTGTTAATAGTAGGGCTGGGAAAGTTAACACGTTATCGTGTTAACACATTGTTTACTTAACTGTTTATTTTAGCGCATGTTAACGCAGGTTTAAAAAAAACCTTTTGTTTATCAAAAGTAATGGGACTCCTGCCCCCTGTGAAAAACAGTCGATAGGTACAGCGCTCCAGTTACTTTTGTCTGACCATCTCAACAAATGTGACTTTAACACTTAAACAGTGGCTAACTGGCTATGCATCCAGAAACATATAAAAGTTAATATACATGATTCTGATTTTGATTCAGCAACTTGTGCTCTATGACAGGCTCTGGGTCCTAAGTTCACTGGACACTTGCTGTGTCTGCTGGCTGCAGTGAGGATGTATGCTGACAGGCTGCAGGACTAAACGCCTGAACAAACTGCAGCAGCATCGCATCAGGAAGCGTCTTGTATGAAACTGGGCACTTTGACGCACACAGTCATTATAGGTATAGCCAGTTAGTCCCTGTTCTAGTGCTAGTCACATTTGGAGTAATGATCAGGCATCTTATATGGACAAAAGTAATGGGAGCGTTGTACGTATCGCCTGGTCAGGAGGCCCATTACTTTTAAATAGCTCAACGCTCGCATTACTTTGGCGAAAGCCCAATACTTTTTAAAACCTGCTTTAACATGCAATAAAATAATTGTCGGGTTAACTTTCCCAGCACTACTTGTTTGATATTTAATTATTTATTTATAGATTTATTTATTTATTACTAGCCTTAAATTGGCCCAATTGCTACTTTTGTAGAACGTATTGCAGTTATGAAACGCAGTAATAGATGCACATTAACAAATTAAATAAAGTTGACTATACAAACATAAAATATTTTGCGTTCATAACATCTGCAATGAAATAAATGTCAAAGTATATTCAAGAATCACTGCATTTTTTCTCACTGTCACATTTTTTTCTGATTTTGACCAAAATGACCTAAGTAAAAAAAAATTATGACTGAAAAAAATAGATGAAAATCTTCCCCTTGACTTACCGAACACAGAGAGATTGTACACAGCAATGCATTTGTCCTGCTCACCAGACACTTTTGCTTCATACAGTCCACTATCAGTCTTCAGCAGGTTCTTCAGTGTCAGACTGTAAGTTTTAATACTAAACTCCACTCTGTCTTTATAACTGGAAGAGGGTCGAACATCTTTATATGTTTTTATATATTTTAGAACATTTTCAGTTCTGTTAAACATCCAGATTAATTCATCAAACTCCGGTACAGGGCCCTGCATGTCCAGCTGAACAGAGCTGCCAACCTGTCTGAACATATCACTGGACACTGGAGAGAGAACAAAGACGAGCCATTTTGATTACACAGTTCATTTCTTTGCACTTAATATTTTTATATTACATTTCTCTCTCCCTCTCGATTTCTCTCTCTCTCTCTCTCCCTCACCATCATACATCTACACATCTTGTGCCCACAGCCCAGGGAAACAGCCACAGGCTGGGAAGCCTAAACCCACATTCAGGACCAAAACACAAGGGGGTGGGGTGCAGGGCCACATCCCCTGAGGCTGCCCCTTCCATGTTTTCTCTGTATTTGTTTTCTTTTTCCAAGAAATAGATCAACTATTTTCACCAACTATCCAGACCAAAAATTGCTGCATTATGTGCCCATGCTGATGTTACTGCATGCTTCTGGATGTGGCCAGGTCTCCAGGTAGTCAAAACGCCACCATTAGTGGCACTGGCTGCATTCTTTTTTTTGTGATTTGAAAGTTTTATATATTCTGCTTATCTGTACAGTTTTATATACCTTTATTCATTTCTCCATCTCCATTTTCTAACATACTTATACCTTAAATAAACCAAATGACTACTGTACTTTTTTTCCCCCATGATATATCTATTGAGACGTTCACATGTTGTATGACAGTGGAATTTATAGAATCAGATATTTGCTCTGTTTGTTGTACATTAATGTCACATAACATAACAAAATACAACATAATATACCCTCCCACACACCCACACCACCAGTCCCAATCGCAGCTGTCCTGCTAGTTCATCAAAAAAAAAAGCCAAAAAAAACTATAACTGTAAGTTATTGCTGCAGAAATGCAGAGAGAGGTTCCCAAATTTTACTGAAAGTGGAGAGTCTGTCACAAAGACTATATCGTATTCTTTCCAGATATGATGTGTTTACAAGGTCATTAAGCCAGAGATTTATGGGGGGTACATCTCTGTTCTTCCATTGAGTGAGAAGAAGTTTCTATGCAATGATTACACAATAGGATATAAAACCTTGCTTTGCACTGTCTATCCCCAAAGTATTGTCTCAAATTCTTCATGTACAGCTGAACCCTAATCAACTAACAATTATTTGAGACATTAGTAATTGAAAAATGTCAGCCCAATACTTTTTAACCTTGGGACAAAAAACAACTGAGACTTAACGTATCTTCAGCTAGGAAGCATTTCTCACAGATAGGAGAGACCTCAATGTATATTTTATTTAACCTTTCTCTTGAAAAGTGTAGTCGGTGTAAAGCTTTAAACTGCATCAAGCAGTATCTTGCATTGTAGGAACATTTATGGATATTCTGCAAGCCTTCCTCCCATTTAATGTCTGTGATTGTGATACCTAATTCTTCTTCGCATTTAGATTTGATAAAGGACGAATTCACAGGGCTCATTGACATTAGATTCTCATAGGTGCAAGAGATACATTTCTCACTACGAGGTGAAAGATGCAGACACTTATCAAGACAAGAAATATTAAGACTCTCGAAACCCTGTACGTATTTCCTGACATAATCTCTTATCTGCAAGTATCTGAAAAAGTCTCTCCCTGGTATCTTATATATCTCTTTTAACTGCTTGAAAGAGGCAAAGACACCCTCCAATATAAATTTCTGACTGTGCAAAGTCCTACCTGTTTCCAAAGTCAAAATGTGTTCTCTAGAATAGATGGTAGAAAAGATGGATTGCCTGCAATAGGCATAATAGAGGATAAAGACTTCAAATTAAAGTGTTGTTAAATTTGTTTAAGAATATGTATGGTGCTGTGTATCACCACATTACTGTCATACATGGACTTATCAATGGGCAGGGGAGACAGCAATATAGCTCCAATACAGTAAGGCTGACAGGCTTCTTGCTCCAGTTGCAACCATGTGAGGGGATTGCCGTTGTCCGCTAACCAGTGTGTCATGAATTTTATATGTGAGGCCCAGTAATAGAACAAAAAATCCGGAAGCGCTAACCCTCCCTCCATTTTAGATTTCCTAGCAATTCTGTGTGTTTTATTGCCCCATAGAAAAGGTAAAATAAGTGAATTCAGATTTTTAAAAACTGATTTAGGGAGGAACACAGGGAGGTTTTGAAATGAGTACAACCACTTAGGCAAAATTATCATCTTTATAGCATTAACTCTACCAATGAGTGATATAGGAAGCGTGTTCCAAAACTGTATACTTGACTGAAGTTCAGATACTAAGGGAGAGAAGTTAGATTTTAGTAGAGAGGAATAGCATTTTGTAACCTCAACCTCATTTTGTACCCAGATAAGTGAGTTTCTCATAAGCTATAAGTGTGATGACTGCTAAACAAAGGATCCAATAGCAGAGGATAGAGAATACTTTAATAACAAAGTCCACAGGTCCGAAAACGGGGAATACAAAAATCATAGTCAGAGCCAAAAACCAGTAAATCCACAGAAGAAAAACCATACAGAGTCCAGCAAAACAAAAGGGATGGTCGAGAAGAGCGAAAACAGGGTCGATGCACGAAACAGACAGCAAAAGAAGATCAGGCTCAGTAACAACACGAGGAAGTATACTTCACACTGACTTCTAGTCCGAATAGTCTATATATACTCCCTTCCCTTAGTATTCAGGTGAGGCGGATCTAGGTCTAATTG
>JBBJLR010040246.1:0-12187 GCA_037577145.1 Brachypetersius gabonensis
GTCACCTCGCTCTCTTCCTGTAGATTTCGTTCCCCTTCCCCTGAGTATTAGTTTTCTGTGTTTATTTCCGTGTTTCCTGTGTCTGGTTCAATCCCATTCCACCTCCTGTCCTTCCTTCCTCCCTTTCCCCCTTGTTCCTTATCTAGTCTCTATGTTCTATTTGTATCGCGTCCCGTTATTAGGAGTGTCGCCTGTGTCTCATTTCTGTTTCCCTATTTAAGCCCCAGCCGATCCCTTGTTCCATGAGTCTATATTTGTCTTTTCCCCATGGTGTTGGTTGTACTTTTTGATTCCTGTAGTTAGTCCTGGTTACCTGTATGTTTCATCTTTGTTTATGTTCTCTGTTTGCAGGTCCGTGTTCCTCCCTTTTGATCTTTCTGTTTCTGTGCATGCTCACACTGGTTTCCACGTCCACGTGTCCTGCTCGCTGAGCTGCGAGGGAGGGTCAAGCCCTCAAGCCTAAGTTTTGGTTTCTTTGTTAGTTTGAGGAGCACGGGCCTAGTCTTTGTTTACATCCTGTTGTGTCCATTGTATTGTGTTTCCCTTGCTGTGCTTGAACCGGTTTTGCATTTACTTGTTTCTGTTCTTGTGTTGTGTGTTACTTATGTTTACCGTGAGTCGGGGATGGTCTTGTTTTTGTGTTTATTCTTTATTAAAACTATATCTATAACCATACTGTGGCGTCCTCCCCATTCCCTCCCAGAACCACACCGTGACAATTATGAGCCATTGTATTACTTACTTGAAGGTACCCACGTCTGTTAAAGAAAAGAAATGCACATTTCTATTATTATTATTATTATTATTATTATTATTATTTTTTTTTTTTTTTTTATTGCATTTTTCATTATTTCTTTTCTAATTATAGGCTCTCAGTTCTGCTCAGCTGTGCAGGACTATGCTACCGTGAGTTTTGTGCCACACCATTCAGTATCAAAAAAATCAAGAAGAACAGCATGCAAGGATTTGTCTGTGTACACCGAAATCTCTTCCAGCCTGAAAAATAGAACCGTGTTAGCAGGATAAAACTATTTTAAACCGTATAGCCCGTCCTTGAAACTAAAATAGAATTAACATGAAGAAATGACCTTGCTTGATCATGAATGAGCGTGAAATTGCTATTTCTTTAAAGAACGCTCTGTTTTATTATTTAATCTTAATGATTCAATTATTTTTTACAGAAGCCTCACAACTATTGACACAAAATCTGAATTCCTCATCATTTTGGAAACAAGGAAAAAGTTAGTTACAGGGATAGTCCCCCTGGAGCAACTGAGGGTTAAGTGTCTTGCTCAAGGACACAGTGGTAGAAAGTGGGGCTTCGAACTGTTTGTACAAAGCTTAGACGTGTTTTCATTTGTGAATCTATCATCTGCATAATTTGAAAGTAGTCATTTATTTTGTGTCAAAATGTTATGATAAATGGCCATGTATAAAGGTAAGAATGTTTTTCGTTTAGAGCTACTTTTCAGATTTGTTTTGTTTATTAGAGTAAAGATCTCTGAAAGATCTTACTTCTCTGAACATTCTGCTGTCTTGCAATTATTTTATTAATTATTTCCAGTCTCCTTGCTCTTCAGATTCACTTCATATCTTCTTATCAATCTCAAAATAGTGACCTCTACTCTAATGGTGCTCTTGAAAACCCATTCTTTATTGATGAGGCAAGTGTGGATGAGGCGGAACACATGAGGACCTGTGGGGCTAAAAGGCAAACTCTCCAGAAGCTCTTGTCTGAGCAAATCATGAGTGCAAGGTTTTCCATCAGGCTGAGATACCTACCAAAGTAATAGCCTTGCCTTTCCAACATTTCCATCAAACCTATGAAGAAAGAACTCGATGAACTGGGACAGTATAAAGAAAGAGTAAAACAGTAAAAATCAGGAATCAGATCAAGACAATACATTGTTGTCATGTTGGCCATGCAAGGTAAACTGTGGGAGCTAGCTTTAGACCAGAATGAGTTTTAATGAACACAAGCAGGGAAAATGAGCTCCCAGGGCTCCAAATGAAACAAGCTTAACACAAGACTGTTGCAGGGCTGTTTCCGGAAGCCCTTCTCTCCCTTGGGACCCCAAGCTTAAGAGAGGGGGGTGTACTTGGCTGTTTGTCCGAATGTTCTAGATGCATTTAGACCATGGGCGCAGGAACCAATACAGAGGGAGTGGGGGAGTGGGGGACATGCCCTCCACACTTTTTGTTTCCCGGGCAACGGCTAAAACTCTGCACCGAAACCTGGACACACACTCGGCTGTGGAAGAGGAAATTATCTAGCCCTTTTGCAAAGAGACTGGAAACAAGGAGAGGATCAAGAGCGTGCTGGTAAGGGTCAACTAAACGTGGGGTTCTAACTTGTGTGCAGTCTCCCCTTCTCTCTCCTCCGCTCTTTCTGTAAACTTTACAGGCGTTTTTGCCCTGAATTATTCAGCTCACCAAGTTCCCTTTTAGATCCATGTGTTCTAGACTGGCAACCATTAAAGCATTGTTAGGATTTAAAAGAAAGGAGTGAGTGAGTTTTTTTCTTTTCAGGATGACAGGATGACATTGCTCAAAAGAGTCCATGGACTACGCAAGGCAAGCACATCTTCTGCCAGAAGAGGGCACAGCAGTGCTTACACATGAGAGCACCATTGTTAACAGGAAGGAGAGACCTCCTCCTTCGCAACTCGCTCAACAAGCCCTGTACAGTAGACTATGTCAGTTGGGTAGATCCCGCAGTAAACTTTGGGTCACCATCTGAAACTACTTCTAGCAAAGCCTTTTTTGGAACATGATTTCTGTTGATAGTGCATCTAGTCAATATATGTAATCTTTCTTTTTTTACTTGTAAAATTATGATTATTTCATGTTTTTGCATGTTTCTGCATTGTTTTTGCAAAATAAGCTAAATTACATTGTCTCAAAACGTAAACACAGTCTGTTGTATCTTTAAATAAACTTCTAAACAGATCATTTGAAAAAAAAAGAATAATTCGTATAGTCTTACAACAATCACACTGAGAAATGTTAAACAGATTCAATAGATTTTAAAGGCCAAGATTTCTGCTTTGTGATGAGACTAGTCACGTGTCACCTTGTATAATCCATTTCTATTAATGCAAATGTAGAAAATGCTTAGAGTAAATCTAAACGAAGCATGGACTGAATGGGAGGAACCACATGCTGGCCTTCACCCTCTGATGGGGGAGTCCCAGAAAATGGGTGGAATTGACTAAATCGGGGAGCAAGTTTTAAAAAGGAAACATGCTTCATCTTTTTCTATCCTTTGTTTTGCTTTAATATTCTGCACCTCTTAGGAATCTACAACCAAAACAAATATGGCACTTGCCTTGTTGTCAGAATAGGTTATTCATAGATGAGGTCATAGATAATGTTGTAGAAACGATGCACAGTAGAGGTTACAGTGCCTCCCTCGGTTTTTTATCTTATTTTATCTCACTCCACAAACATGTGCCTTTAGGTATGACATAACTGTTATCTGATAAAAGAAGGTATATCCCCTATCAACTCGGCTGGCCCCGCTTGAAATGTCACAAAAGGAATCACTGCTTAACCAACCTAGCCATAAATGTTCTTATATAGGTCAGTTACAAAGAAGTATTTCTTTCTTGTATTACGGATATGTGAATGAAAGCTTGCAGGAACACACAGCATATTGCAGAAAACTATATTAGAATAGATATGAAGTAGATGAATGTTGATATGGGTATATGGTTAATAATCTGGATTATTACTATGTACCCTTAAAGTGAATCCTGACTTTTGACATAAGGAAAGCAGTACATAAGGTTTCTTGACACTGCACATATAGAATCTATTTTTATATGTGTTTTTTGACACAGCTTTCCGTTTGCTTAACACCACAGTCCAGTTCAAGGGCGAAACTATCGTTACTTTTGTGGCTACCCGGTTGATGTATCGCTCTTAGTCATTGATGTATGCTTGCAAGCGCAAGTAGACCGTTACACTTCTTGCTTCTTTCACACTCACACTATGTGGTTTCCAAGACAGGATGTTTCTCAGTGTGGCAAGGTGACCTGTTTCTTTTTCCCCTTGTGTTAGTTATGTGACCATTTACAAGAATTCAGCCACTCTGAAGACTTAAGCTGGGTCATAAAGGCTATGTGTTATGGTAAATATAGAAACACATTTCTACATGATGAATACAAATACGCCACTTTTCATCATTTTGAATATCACTACAGCTCCTAAACTAGAATCTTTTTTTTTTTTTTTGATAAAAAGAACAAAAAGGCTGTTTAGAAGCAACAGCACAGAGGATTCACTGCATGCTGTGCTTAAAGGAACGTAGAAGTACATACAAATATATTAAGCAGGATTTATTGCTAAGCCAGTAACTTTTGCCCTCTTGTGCAAAATGCTGTACAGTACATTGAAAATATTAAACATTAAAATAAACAAAACGGCAAGCATTTATCTGCCCCTTCAAGATTGGTTTGCGGTGTCAAAGCAGTGGAAATAGTTATGCTTCATAATGATGAAGAGAAATCAATTATTCTACCTCAGATTACACACATGGTGGCAGTGCTGTTATAAATGAGCTCATTTCTTGATGGAGATTTTTGTTTCCTTTAAAAAAGGTTGCTCGTATTCGTTTCATGTCTCAGATGGGTGGTTGCTGGTCATTAATATCATGCTGTCATGCACAGTGATGACTCACAGCCCAAGTATAGAGCTATGGTTAACAAAGAAAGATGTTAACCGCCATCACTTAATGACAAAGTGAAATAACTGCAGACACATTTGTTAGGTTTTGTGAAGCTTCATGGACCCTGATTTAGTCAAACGGCTTTGTGAGACAGCCCCCAGGCCAAACAGTGTGGGAGAGGGGTTTTTCCAAATTCACAAATGTTTAACAACCAGAAAACACTAATGGAAGTGATATGAATATTTCCCAGTGAACACTGAGATAAATGTGATGTCTTCAAGTTGTTACATATATAAATAGTACACACAAATCAACAAACCTTTTAATCACATTCCTGTTAACCAGACACTGTCCTCTGATGTTCTGCCTCCTGCTACTGTAAGTGAAAATAGGCTACAATCAAACTGGTTTAAGCAGTTTGCTTTATAAAATTGAGCAAACTTGTTTGTTGTAGCTGCTCTCCACCATCTCAGCTCAAACAAACCCTTATAGCTCACTAGTGTTAAGTGAGCTATTAGCATACAAACTCAGAGAAGCTTTCTAGCTAACGTTAGTTCCATTATTGCATATGATAGTAGTAAGCAGGGTGTGAATGCACACTAATGAATCCTTGACTGTTTTTTATGAACCAGAACATGAAGCTATATAAAAAATATTTAATTAGCTCCACTAATGTTAGTTAGATACACATACAAGCTAAGTAAGTATGTTTCTTTAGATAAATGGTCAACTGCAGTTAAAACATTATTTAGTGAGACAGGTCAATCAAGATAAAACCTACATAAACCTTAACTGCAGTTAAATTCAGGAATAGCTCAAATAGTGTGCTAGCGAACATAAAAATGGTTGCTTCTTTAATAACACATTATTTAAAAATAGTGTCTATTTAAACACATTTGTGTAGAGAGAAGGAAGAATTCTAGGTTTTCACTAGCCTTGAGCTCAGTCACCAACAGAGGGTAGACTCTAGGTAATGCAGTGTCAGCTATGTGGCCTTGGCCTTATTAACCCTTTGATGACGAGACACAGTAATAGTGGTTTGTGCTCCTAAATCTGCTTGGTAACTTAAATAGCATTTTTCACTAATGTTCTCCCATTTATTTAAAGAATGCAATTAAGCAAATCCAAAAATGCATGACTGTAATTATCACTCGCAAGATCATAAACACATAAGCTCTCAAATTCTTAATTGCTGGGCAAAAAGACAGGGCAGAGAAACAGGCCGGCATTAAAAAAATCTTGATATGAGTAACAGTGGAAGGCTTTGTACACCAACGAAACTAGATGCACTGACCGGTACTCAGAGGTGGGTAGGGCAGCCAAAAATTGTACTCAAGTAAGAGTACTTTAGAATAATATGCCGCAAGTAAAAGTAAAAAGAAGTCATCCAAATAATTACTTGATTAAGAGTAAGAAATTATTTAGTGAAAAAATAACTAAAGTACTGAGTAACTTCTGATTTATTGTTTCAGTAATCCAAGCATTACTGAAAAACTTAAAATAGCAATAGGCAAATTCTAAAACAATAATAATTACATTTACATTAACAAACAATTACATAATTACAAAATGACTAAAATAGCATAACATAAAATATAAATTAACATACATTAAGGCAAATTCAACCACAAGAAATGATAATAACCTCATAACTCATAACAGCACAATAAACTCAGCATGCAGAGATTATATAGAGGAACATGAGAAGGCAGCCTGTGCATGCCGAGGTCTCTTTGCCCATAAACTGTGCATGTGTTGTAGTCTTGTAGGCTGAAATGCAGGGGCAGACTGGGACTAAAAAAATGGTGCTGGACTTTCTTCTCCAGCTGTCGGCCGTGGTGGAGGTGGTGGTGGTGGTGGGAGGGGGGTGAGGGGGTGGTTGTCACGTACGGGGTGGGCACGTAGGGGGTGGTGCGCAGAGGTCTGCATCTCACCCATGTTCCTTGGGGTGTGCAGGTATCAAACCACTGTGTGCTGAATAACGGATGAATAAATATAAAAGCAGCAAGCGGAATGTACTTCACTGTAACGGAGTAAATGTAGCGTTTCTTCTTCACAAATATACTCAAGTAAAAGAAAAAAGCATAGTGCATTAAAACTACTCTTACAAGTATAGTTTATCCAAAAAGTTACTTAAATAAATGTAATGAAGCAAATGTAGGGCGTTTCTACCCACCTCTGCATGTATTTGGTCTATATTTAAATAAAATGAGACACAGGTGATCCTAAAATACTATCTGCACCCTGCAACCTTGAGGCATGGACTGTATACTGGCTGCCAGATTTTAAAGCGCAAAGTCTATAAATGTGTCACCTGCAAAATGTTGGTCTTTATGCGGAAAAACACAATAATGAAGCCAGCATAGGACAGTGAATAATGAATACATTTCTTTTAATTACATTCACTATAAAATGTGAAGTAGCAGCTTGACAAGAAACCTCTTGCACCTAAAGAGCCCACCTACAGATGCCCTACTACACCCCTCAGAACATTCATGGTGAAAAAAACCACCAGGTGGTTCTGGTCCACTCCAGGGCAGTGGTGGCCCCCGTGATTCCAGGCTGGGAATGGGGACTTGGGCTGTAACTGCATGAAATTAAACCAGGATGACAGCTTCTGACACTGGGGCTTCCACATCTGGAACTAGAACCGCAGCTCTAGCACAGGGGCAGGAACAAGGATCTGGGTCCTTGGAACCGGCCCTCATCCTCGGGACTGGTGTAGGTGCTGCTCTGAACTGAACCAAGAACAAAGCAAGACTAAACTAAAACACAGGCTGGCTGTGAGCACTCACCTGGCCAGTGCAGACACATCAACATAAAAGTCCCCCTTTAACCAAACTGAAAGAGTGGCGTCTAGCAAATGCTGACCATTGACATGACACATACAGAGTTCATTTTTGAAATGGTTTAAAGGTTTTATTTTTGTGATGTCATTGTTCCTGTGATGTTACAAAATCCAAAACATTTACAAAAATCTGCATCTATTCATAGCAGTTGACTGGGTGCATTCACACTGACCTTATGAGAAGTGTTTCAGCTTTTTGAATGAGGCCATACAGTGTAGCCACTTATTTATATATGTCAGTGTTGTAGGCAAAATAACAAAAACAGCCAGTTTAATTGAAAGTAATAAAGACAGTCCACGTGTCACTGTCATGTCTGGTCCATCTCGGCCACACCCCCAATGCAGCCTGTCTTCTGAATATTAGGTGGCACTCAGCCCTGGGCACCTATGTGTGAGGTCAGGCTTGGGCTCAAGCTGTGGAAGACCACATTTAACACTACATCCGGGCATTACCATTATTTGATAATGCCATATGGTTTGGCGAACACTCCCTCCTGTTTCCAAGCCCTAATGAACAATATTTTCAGGGACTGGTTGCAAAAGTTTGTGATCGTATATTTAGATAAAATACTAATCTACTCAAAGAACATCTGTTAGCATGTGGAACACACTCGTGTGGTCCTGCGTCACCTTCTCAAGCATGAGCTATATATAAAAGCCAAGAAATTCCATAAACGGTGTGCATCTCATTCCTCTGCTATCATATAGGCCCTTGCAGGGGTGGTGATGGATGAGGGTAAAGTAACAGCAGTGACTGAGAGGCCAGAGCCCTCGGCAGTCAAAGAACTGCAGTGGTTTCTGGGATTTGCAAACTTTCATCGCTGGTTCATTAGAAACTAGTACTAAGACAGGACTGCTTACCAGCCTACTAAAGAAGAAACCAAAACAGCTGAGTGTGATGCCAGCTGCCAAAACAGCTTTTGCGCATCTTAAGACCCTATTTACCATAGCACCTGTGCTGAAACTCCCCGACCTTACGAAACCATTTAAAGTGGGGGTGGATGCCTCAGAGGTAGGGTTGGGAGCGATGCTGTCCCAGTACCATGAGGCCCCTCGCAAGTTATACCCATGTGCCTGATTTTCTAGAAAGCTGACGGATGTGGTGAGAAACTATGTCATCACTAACCGTGAACTGCTGACAGTCAAAGCGGCATTAGAGGAGTGACGACGTGGGTTGGAAAGATACTCGATACTGTGTTCACTGACCACCGAAACCTTGAATACATTTGGCAGGCTAAATGTCTATGCCCTAGACAAGTGCAGTGGGCCCTATTCTTCAGTAGATTTGATTATGAAATCATGTTTAATCCGTGTTTGCTTAATGAGTGGGCTGATGCTTTATCGAGACGCTATCCCATGCTATCCCGAAGAACATAAAACAGACGAACAAAATATTCCATCATAGCTCATTGTAGCTTCCGTAACGTGGGATTTAGATGCAGAAAATAAATGTCTAAATGGCAAGTAATCGATTCCCCGAGGGATTCCTGAGAACAGAACATTCGTGCCTGAATCCTTAAGGGAACGCATTATAGAATGAGCATATAACACGCCCACGCCCATGTTTTTAGGAAACTGGGGGCTACTGTCATCCTGACCTCAGGATATTATCCCGAATCCAACAGTTAGGCTAAATGGTCGGTGCAGGAGCTGAGTCATTTCCTCCAAGCTTACTGCCATGGACAGCAGCATGGCTAGGCAGAGAACCTCAGCTGGGCCGAGTACGCCCATATCTCACTGGCCTTATGCGATTTGACTGTGTGCTCAGGCATCAGCTCCCGCTCTGTCCCTGGGATAGTAAGTCCTCTGATGTTCCAGTAGTGAATAGCTAGTTCCGCAGGGTGGCGCAGGTGTGGGAGAGAGCACATATTTCCTTTGGCAGAGCAGCGGGGCGATTTCGGAGGTTTGCAGATTGGTGTTGGAGGGAGGCACTGGTTTATTGGCCAGGGTATAGAGTCTGGCTCTCCATCCGAGACCTCAACCTAAAGACACCATCAGGTAAGATGAGATTGAAAGACAGGTGAACACTGTGTCGTTTAAACTGAAATGATCATTCCACATGTGAGTTCACCCTGTCTTTCACTTAAATCCAGAGGTGTCCGGACCGTTGGATGGAGGAAAAGTGGAGTCCACTCTCCTCAGAGCCTTTGAGATCGAGGGGGCCTCCAGCCTACTGGATTGAACAACTTCTGGACTCTTGAAGGTGTGGAGGACGACTGGGAGGGAAATAGCCCCGAAGAGAGAAGTTGGGAACTTATAGTGGACTTCCAAAGAAGTGGTCCGGACCATCCTGCTCCTCATCCTCAGCACCATCCTGCTCCTCGTCCCCACGGAGACCAATGGTGGTGGGAGAACCCGGTCACTGTGGGCATCCTCATACGGCTTTACCAGCACACCACAGTGTGTGTCTTTGTATGTTTGCAGGTCTGAAAGCACAGGAGACCCACTGCATCTAGAGAACTCCACAGAGCGTGGAGCTTGTCATTAGTCCTCTAGTACTCAAATTTGGACTTTGTTTTGAGGGTGCCTCCAGAGAGGAAGTCCTCTGGAGTGAAGTCTACGTTTCAGTTAAAGTGTGTGTATGTTCACCAGCATGGCATTTAAAAAAAGTATTATTTCAATTTTTATTTTTATTTTTTTAATTTTTTTATTATCTATTTTTATTTCATTATTCTTTTATTTCTTTCTGTAAAGTCCTCCAGTCCCTGCTTGTGTGTCCTTATTCCCATAACCCAACAATGCAGTCATAAGCTAAACTCACAGCTATGAGTTTTTTATATGTTAACATGGACAGGCCTGTGTTATCAGTAAATCTCTCACCTCAGATGAGCTGTTTGACTCGTGTGCTGCTTCCTCACAATGTCTCACAAAAAGCAACATGTAACAGGAATGAAACTCTAAGGTGGCTGATCAGGACTATAACAAGTTGTACTAGTGAAAAAAATAGACAATCCTTCTTTCCACATAACGATGTAGGCCAGGCTGATCTTTAAGTCTTCAGCCTGGCCTACATTCCACTGAAGGGAAACAGTAAGAGACACTCTTTCTAATAAGTGAATTTGGCTACTTTAAGTCTGACTCAAACAATGGGAATGGCTGCACATGTCCCAAAAATCACAGTGTCCTTTGCCATGAGTGGGCTATAAAGCTGTATGCACCCCTAGCATTGAGCTGATGCAATATTACTTCTGCATTTTTTTCATTTGTAGTATATCATAATGATCCAAATCAGAAGATAAATGTGTTTACAAAAACAATGATTGAAAATCCAAATGAAGTTGCTGAAATGTGGTGTGTTTTTCTGAATAGAATATGTTTTAAAAGAAACAGCAAAGAACCAAACATTTCATTTCATAGGCCTTTAACCGAGGCCCCTTAATTATGTAGATACCAGTGATGTCTGCACATTGACACTACAAGAGAAAACTCATTAAACCATGAGCACTAACAGTTGTGTTCCAAGAGGTCTTGATATTGTTAATTATCAAATGTCATAAATTAATTGTGTCAACAGGAAGTTGCATCAATACCTACATTGCAACAATCTATGAATTGTTAGGTTTGTCTAAAAACATTTAGAGATAAATTAAATTAAATTCTAAAAATCAGAATTAATCCTTAATTTGCCCAAGCATGTTCTGGAAAAAGTCAATCTTCCTCTCGGTAGCTGACCTCAAATGGTGAAACCTGGACTACTTGTGGTTAGATCAGTGTTGGAGTGCAACCATACATCATTGTTTGCACCACATCAGATTTCATTTACTTTGACCTGAATGACTTGGCCTAGATTTTTCTGTGCACAGATGTAAGAGGGAACCATTATTATTAGTAAAAGACCAACAGAAATAGGGATAATGACTTACAAAGATAGGTTCTACATTATGTGATTTAGGTACATTCACATTTAATCTCAATTTTCATTCAGGCACAAAGAAATACTATTGATTGTTCTCGAGCCTACACTGTCAAAGAAGGAGACATATTTAATTAGCGATATTTGATTGTTTGGTTCTTGTTAATTGTCAAAATCATGACAATCTTTGCAATCTTGGCCCTCCAAAGGCACTTGTTTTCTACGCCTTACCAAAATCTTTCAATTTTCATTTGAAAATTGTTGCATCACTGTCATTCAGAGGTATGAGGAAAATGTATAGCGGTAAAAGAGTTTAAATCAGTTATGCTACAATGCCACAGGATATATTTACAAGCATCAATTCATAATAAAAATGTTTACATACATTTTTCATCAACATGCAGCATCTCAAGAGTTGACTGCAGATAACTGAAAGCTAAAATAATTTTTTCTCTAATTCAACAAAACAAAAGCAAAAAGCACAAAATGTGCACACAGTAGTATGGGGACCTCTTAGGAGGCACAGTTTACTCAACTATCTCGACACCACTACACCACTGGGGCTCAGTATATAAAGACATAGGGGAAACAAGCAAGCAAGTATACTGAACACACGTATACAGGTACAACAAAGGATGTTGAGTAGGATGTCCACTGGGCTTTTTGTGATACACTTGCTCTTCTCTGTTGTGTGTAAGCTTATAGTTTCTATTCAAAATCTTTATTATTATCATATATTTTCATTTCCCCATTGCATTTTATTTGATGTAGTTACTTGACCTTTAATGTTATTTTACTCAATCTGGGCTGTGATTAT
>JBBJLR010040302.1:0-12184 GCA_037577145.1 Brachypetersius gabonensis
GTTTAACTTAAAAGATTTGTTTCTGCTTGTGTTGAGCAAAAATGTTCGGCTGTATACGCGCTTAAAGACAGCTAAACACAACGAAGACGTACAAAAACACTGCGACTTACAGGACAAAAAAACACGAAAACACTGTTTTGTCGGGAGAGAGAGGAGCCGCAGCGTGTGCACGTGCCACCATGAACCGAGTTGACTTTTGTGAGGTCCTGGCTGGACTGGGACTTTTTAATTAACTCTTTGTCTCAAAATTAACAATTTAACATAAAGCTAAGAATGTGCTATGGTATTATGGTGTCTTTTGAAATGCTTTTTGTTACCGTCTTTTATTTTAGCTTGCTTACCCTGGAAATGGTAAATTAGAGCTGTCTCAGAGTTGCGCAGCAACAAATTGACCAAGTTGAACAGCAGCTGTCCTGCCATAGTTTAGAAACTGTAATTAAGTGTGATCACTTCTGACAAGCCTTCTGAACCTTTCAGTAAGTCTATTGCAGTATAGCGTGTGTAATATTTACTAATCAGACAGGTTGGTTGAAAAAGAAGTATTTTAACCATTCCTTAACCAAAGACTGATAACGATGTCTTGATTTTGAATTTTGATTCACCTAGTTGGTGAACACCTTGGTCATGGTTTTCTAATTCATTTCTTTAAATCAGTGCGCATCATCTACTTCTTCTCAGCACAGTCCTTCGCACATAATTTCTTTGGACACATGGATAAACAAACTTTTACAAAATAAACTGCAAGCTCAAATGCTCATAACTCGATCTTTAGCTCTCATCTCAAGCAACTTGTAAGTTGGGACACTCATAAGTCAAGGTACCACTGTACAAAATGCAAATATCCTTTAATTGCCTGTTTCTGACTTTTTATATGGGTATTGTGGACAACCCAAATCCTGTGGTCAGGGGTTAATGACCAACTCCTGCTGGCACCAAACAGCCAGATAAGGTTTTTAGAAAATAGGCTGAATGAAAACAGAACTAGTGTAAAACGTGGCTTGACTAAGTGAGGATGTTCAAGACTTTTCCAGACCATGATACAATTTCTCTATGCAGAACTGGAACTGAAAGGCATAAATCAACCCGAAATAACAATATAATAACTCCAACCTCTTTTCACGGTGGCTTAAGAAAAGGAACTCCGCCTTTGACCCGAAGCAGTATTGTTACACCACACTGTAGACATGTGTTATTGCTATTGATTTAGCTCATACAGTGACATGACCTGTTCTTGCACACTCTCTGAGTCTCTATTGAGGATTAATTTGCCATATTTTTTGCTCCACCAGCAATCCTGTCCTCTCTGACCTTCAGTTCCTCACCCTAGCATGTGTGTGTGTTCATGTGGTTTCATGGAAAGAAGTAGTAGCTCACGTAGTAGCTCAGGCTGTGGTCTCAGAAGCAATAGATTGTAATGATACAGTCTGACAGAGTTGGAATGTGTAAGGGGATCTGGTCATTTTCACCATGGGACCTGCTACAGATGAAGCGTTTTTCTGAGACTAACCATTGCCACTTGTTCCCAGCCTCCATATAACGCTAATGACTAACTAAGCAGTGTCCTCCCTCATCAGGACCAACTGAAATGCCTGCAGTGTTTTGCCAGGTCTCTCTCGTCCCTAATGCAATAGTTTGGTCTGGCCCTCTCATTTAGATGCCAGCACAACCCTGCCTGTTCATGCCAGCAGAAAATACACACAGAGGTTCTTTGTATTTTTCTATCATTACCATGTTTTACCACTCAGCATGCTCAAGATGATCCCAATTACTCAGCTCAGAGTGTATACATGTACTATGTGCCATTTTCTCAAGAGGTTTCTACTAACAGCCATAGTACACATTCAATCTCATTCGATTTTTACTGAATGTGAATACCCTTTTTAGTAATTTGCTAAAGTACTGCTCTGTACTGGTAAAAGTGTTTGACAGAGGCAATACCCAATGCCTTTGATGCCAGAGACAGATCATAATTTTTTGCAGCTTCAGATGCCATCAGACAATAAGCTTATAATTTTCTGTTTCAATTGAATCTGTTCCTGAGGCTGGACAAAGCAACTTTTTCTGTCTAATTTCATGAATATTTATAGGGAGGGAGGGGAAACAACTATTTTAAGATGTTGGCCTGTTTAATTGTGGCCCCCAGAGAATAAAACTAAATATTGCCCAGTCATAAAGGTCATGCTCTATCTTGCACTTTAATTCCATTAAAACCAAGCTCGCTCCCCAAGGCTTTGTGTGTAAATTATTTTATTAATACAACATACCACCTCATATGCACCAAAGGTCAGGATGAACTATTAAAATGGGTCCACTCACCTTGTCAAATTTTTATAGAACAATCTAATTTAATTAATTGCTAAATCCTTCAGTTCATGGGATTCTACCAAACAGAACACTGAATGTTTGAAATGTCAAAGTGAAAAGTGAAGAAGTGAAAAAGAATCAGAAAATAAAGTGAAAGTTGTTCAAAAGTTTTAATAATCTTTACAACAGCAATGGCTCATTTTTTATTTCCCATAGTACACAAATAAAGACCATTTACTGACCAAACAGATCTCTTTGCCTTCCTTGAGCTTGTTTACTTGTTCTTCCTCTGTCTTTTGGGAGGTGTGTAGGACTCTAATTTGCAGAGACACTGCTGTTGACAGCCACAGTAGGACCCATGGCACATCAATAGTGGTCAAAGGATTGTTCTCTGCAAAGGATGGTGTTCATAGCCCCATGACCATGTTCAAGTGTTCTGAATTTAGAGCCACAGAGACATTGTTTTATTGAAGCTTACATGATACACATAGAAGCAAATGGAATGGATTAGGCACAGCAAAGAATGTCAATATCCCTTAAAAGTCAATTAATTGCACATTGTTATGCTTGTATTCTAGTAGGTGTGTAACTACATATTTAATTACACTGAGTTGCAAGATGAATTGTATTTGGTTTACTTTACCTTTTCTTCATGTCCGTACTTTTGACTTTTTTCTGCTTGTTTAAGAATAAGCAGGGCAAAAATGTGAGGCGTGCTTTTTCTTTAACATAAAATATAACTGCATAGTCAGTACTTTTTTGTTAGAGATTCTAAACAAAACAAAAATCAGTTTAAAGACCTCCTTTCAACAGAATGTCTCTCTTTCAACAGAATTTCTATGAAATAATTAAAAGAGAAAAAATAGCAATAACATATTAATGTACAGTTCCAATGGTTAAGACGTACCGAAAGTCATTGTGACTGGGTTGATGTGAAGTGCTCTATTCATCTGAACTGTTATTTTGGAGATGTAAGGAGATGTAACCAGATGATAAATACCTCTAAATACCTACATCACAGAAGGTTATTATGCAAAATTATAACATGTGGTGAATCCTCTGCTCAAAGACACCTGGTTTAACTCACCTGTTAATTGTCAGGTTTAGTAAATGCATTAGAGAAGGGGGAACTACCAAACTGTGGACACCAGGCCTCCATGACCGTGTTTAGACACATCTAACATATATAAAACTCCAGAACACATGTCTAAGTTAACGATCCCGTAGTAGGGGGATAGTTCATCAAATAGCTATATTTGCACCGTATACTTCATGACCCCTGGGTTCTATCACAATCCTTCCAAAGAGATTTTCTCTTTTTACATCCCAGTAAACTTTTTATCTGAAGGTAGTAATCAAGTTTAATGCTAGTCAAGTTTAATGGTACTGTTAATATGCTGAGTAACTCCGTGAAAGTATTGAGAGTAGCAGGAATAATGTAAATCAATGTCATCCATGTGCATGAAATTACAACATGATGGAGGCTACTGGACTTATAAAAGTCAGTAAACTGGCCATATGGCTGAACAGCAGGAAGTGGTTATACTGAGATCTGGTAGCCGTTGTGTAATGCTCGCTAATGAAGTGACAAAGCCACGTCAAATTGCTCTACTTATGTACTGTCATCTACTGTCATGTACTGAAACATCTTGAAGAGTAGTTCCTGTAAACAAAAATTCCCATTGCAACTACATGCCATGTTGTTCCTGAAAGATTTTTTTGATTTTGAAAGCTATTGTTTTCAGGTAATTCAAGTCAGTAGAAAGTTTTTTTTTCTTTACTTAAAATGTCCTCAAAAACATCTTTTTTGTAATCGGTAACATTTTCCTTCACATTTCCAACCTGAACATCAGTTTAGATGAGAAAAAAAGAGGGTCATCACGAGCACCGTAATAATATAATGTAACACATGAAACTTATCTTTCTAAGACTTCCTTTGAATCTTCAGCAGCAAATGATCAGAATCAAGGGAAATGAATTTAATGGAAATGAAAACCCACTGAAACATCCTGCACATTATATGGTGTATTACCTGCCACTGTCCTTGAACCCCAAATATCTCATGCCCATTCAAAAGCATATCTAACAGTAAAAGTGAAATAACAAATCTGATAGCTTTTTGATGAAAATGCAAATAGAATTCTGACTATCCTAAGAATGGAATGACATGCACTATGGGGTTAACCAGACCAAATGAAGAGCATCAGAAATATATTGAGTTGCTTACTGAGATGCCATTCCATACTTCTGATCACCATCTGATTGGCGCTTCCTGTTGGACTTGACTCATTGTTGCACAGATGTAATCAAGATTTTATAAAGTGTAGGCAGCAAAAGTTTCTTGAGAAGCTAGTCTGTGTTTCGTGATCAGTTTGACCCAATAGTAGGAGTCAGGGATTATGAAAACAGAAGTGGCAATGAATTCCGAGGGAGAGAAATGTAAAATACAAAAGCACAAAAAACAACACATTCTGTGTGTTTGATCTGTATCAAGTTGGATTTAAATTTATTTGAAGTTCTTATATTTTTTATGAATTCTACTTAGACATTCTGCTGAACTGTGACATTCTCCAAAAGAGATTCTTATTGGTGGCAGTTCCTTACATTTGAAGTTTAATTTATCAGTTTATTGGAAACATCTTACTTTCACCAACATTCACTGGTTATATAAACTGCCATATGAAAGTTTGACCACAGTCATATGTTCTGTTTAAATATGATTATTCTGCTGTTTTAAGTACACAGTTTCTGCTGATTTGCTAGGTTTAATATATTTTAAAAACATAAAACATAAATTGTCCCATACATTTTATACCCACATTTTAATATTTTGTTCAGTATGATACATTCAGCAAAGGTATGACGTGAGAAATAAATTAGATGTATGTTGTAACCACACACAGCAGGAAAGTAGATCTCCGGGAAGAAGGTTGGTGACCACTACTGCACAGAATGTGTATTTATTTTCGAGACATAATTCGAGTAAAGGCACCCAGACATTTTCACTTTGCAGGTTTACAGATGCTGTACCCTATTTATTGCTACACAGATTGTCTACCGGTGGAAAAGGGATCACCAAAAGCCATTGTCAACACAACAGTAACTTAAAATTTTAATAACATGTAAGGTGCTAACCAGTGTGTCAGCCAAAGTGGTACTGCAGGGGTTGTATTACACCTTAGTGGCAATGTCGAATAGTCCACAAATCAAAACAGCCAACAGCTATGTCTTCAATAACTGATGATTGACAAAAAACTAGAGAATAACTAATACATATTGTCCATCAACAGATGAGCTGCATCTTTAACTGTATACATACAACGTGGTAGATATTTTATTTCTAAAAAAATACAGTCAGTGTATTTAGGCTTAAAACTCAAAACAATACAATAAACCTGAATAATTTGTGGATGCATGATGATCCATACAGTGTTGCAATAGCAGCTAGTACTTTACTGGAACTGGAGATATGAGACGAAGATTGCTAAGTACTTTTATTTTTGGCCCAAGTGTAAGGGTATGATTTTCACAGGCACAGAACAGTCTGAGGTGCAGGGAGTGAAGCTTTAATTGTGTCATTTCGCTTCTCCTGCTGGTTGGTATATGGTCAATCTCCAGCTGTCTTTCACTCCTCTTTTTTTGGCAGGACTGTCCATTTAAGTGAGACCTGTCTCTGTATCCCATAGAGAGTGCCCATTTTTTGGGCTCCTCAAGAGCAGAGTAAAAAATGTCTTTGATCTACATAGCAGGCTTTCACTTTCCCCTTCTCTGTCATTGTCAGTGCACTCAGAGTAAAAAATGCTTACATACTGAAGGCATGCAATTTGAAGCTGTGAGGAGCCCTTTACTCTCACACAGGCACTGGCAATGCAGACTTTCATCTTGTACAGTCTTAATGCTGCATTTGAGAATTTTAAAGAAAGTTCAACACAGCCTCCACAGTTCAACAAATAAGGCACTGAAACTAAACAATGAAGACCATTTAGTTGGCCTTATGTACATTTAATTTTTGTTTGTTACTTGTTTTTTTAAGAAATCTTTTCAAATGTGCCATAAATGTAATTTTAATAAAACACGTTTATTGTTATGATATTTGCAATTGTCGTTTGTGATCAAAATACATTTACTTGAAACAATCTTCTTTTATTTTACATTAAGCATCTGAACTTCCATGTTCCTAAACCTACTACTAGTCATTTAGCCTGTTAGAACTTACCATATGGGCTCTTTCACCAGTTTAAGCTGAATTGTTAACAATTAATTGTTTAAAATAGATTGAATGCTTTCAGATGTCTATAGGCTGCTTCAAATTCTCCTTTTCTTGTTACTACTATAATGCTTAGATCTACAGATGAGACAGACAGGCAGGATTCAGCAGGTGTTAGGAAAACACACTCTTGTGTTTGTCAGAAAGATTATCTGGAAGTAACAGAGGGCCATGTTTAGACTGGCCAGGGTAAGTCTATTTCAGTTCAGCTTCTTATACTCATAGTAAAGCCTGCCAGCTTGTATTCCTATAACAACAAAAATCTAATAATTGTTTTTGCTTTTATATAAAAAAAAACATAATTGAATAATATGTTTTATATGACAACATCTATTAATTTCCATTAAAATATTTCAAATAAATGTGCAACCCTTTGTGTTTTCAAGGCAAAAAATTCCTGAAAATTATTCTGAAGAATAAATCCTGTCACATTTTAAATGATTACCTTACATATCTGAGCAGCCTAGACTATCCTGAGAACAAAAGTAATAGCGTATGTGACCAAAATATGACATTACTATGCAAATTTAGACTAGAACTCCAGACACTCTAGAACTCTCTAGAAAAATCTCATTAATCTAGTTTAAATAATTTAAAATGGTTCAATTTAACATTTAGCAAATGATGATGAATTAACGTTTAGCAAATGATGATCTAATTGCATATATTGAAATAGGGTTTCAGTAGTCTTTGTTGTTCAGACTGCTGTTTGAGTCTAATAATAAACTCTTTGTTTCTTTGATGTTGCATTAAAATTTGCTTGCTGTTCTAAGACCTCCCAACTGAATGAGTTTGAGGACCTTTCTTACCTCTTGCTCTTTTTAGCCCAGCTGAGTAACATTAAATAATTTTCCATTTTGATTTATAGGAAATTACTTCTTTTATTAAAATTATTTAATCTCTGGCAGCATAAGCCAAGGATTAGCCATTTGGTCATTACCTTTTACTTCTGTGCCATCTGTTTACTTGGCACTTCTCTACTTACACTGCTATGCCAAAGAGGGCATGAAGGATCTGGTGAGAGATGCTTTTCACTTTGGAGTGCAATCCACAAATAATAGCCTGCTACAGGTATGGACAAGATCCACAGCCAGAATACATTTTTTGTAGTCTAAGGGAAACAAACTGAGAGGAAAGGATGTACGGCTAATGTAGAAGAGCCATCATTGAGGCTCAAATTCTATTGGGAGGTCAGAGAAGTTTAAGAGCTGCTCCTGCCTGCTCCACTTGTCATTTGCCACTTTGCCTTGATTCATTTCTTTTATCCTTGCTTTTAAAGCAAATTCCTCCCCTGGCATAGCCTGGAAATGGGGCCAATTATGTTTAGGAACTTTAATGATTGGGAACATTAATTTTGTGGCCAATTAGTCAAAAAAGGAAAATCCACTTATCAGTACTTTTCAGTCCGGTTACAACATTTTATTGCTTTAGAGTGTAATGTGACATAGAGAGCTGACTTGCATCTTATAAATGCAATCTAAGTTACAGCCTTGGTTGACACACTCAAGCATTTCATTTTCTTGAATGAAAAAACAAAGGACTTGTTTGACGAAAGGATATTTATTTGATCTCCAAATGATGATGGACCTTTCAACCTTCCAGTTTCTTGTTTTCCAGCGCTTGTTGCGGTCAAAAACCAGAAGGCTGCATGGCTTGCCACCTGAGATACCTGCGAGACAGGAGTCTTGTGGTTAAATTAGGCCCAGCAGCTCAGGTGCTGCAGTCACCTGTCTGAAATGGGAAGGACCAAAGCACTTTGCTCTTCCATACAGCCAAGAAGAGATAAAAATCAACAAAATCATTATGTGTATGAAATGTAAATATAAATAAATATTACCTATAATCATAATTATAAATAATAATAGCTCATTCTGGCTCCAACAAATATCTACTTTAAAATATATCTATACATATATGTTTGTGTGTATGTGTGGGTGTACTGTATGTGTGGCGTACAAACTTTAATGTAAAACATAAAACTGACTGATGGAGCTATTAAAATGGGCAGTGCTCAGCGCACTTCATAGAAATTTGTCCCACAGCTCATTCCTTCAGAAAATAATCAGTGTGACCACCTAATGAATTTTTACAGGGCCGCTGTATTTTTAGATTACCCTGCATTTTTTCAGCTTTTTCCTGGTGCTCATGCTGTGTCAGTGACAAAATTACAGCGGTGCCAGCACCCATCAGCAGTGGTATGAGTAAGCCCTCCCAACACTGAGGCTGCTAAATTCCGACTGCAGGTACAGATCACTCAGACGAGACTGACTGCGTGCCCTCTACCATCTTCAGGTCATTCTATTGTCTTTCAGTCCTGTTTATTGCTACTGCTTACCATTTTGTATTTTAATGAGCCACCATGAAAAAAAATAAATGTGGATACAGTACCCTTATACAACAGCTTATGACAACTAAATGCATTTTAATTGTAAGTTAGGTTAAATGCATTTACTTGATCTTTTGAGTGCTGTGCTTTTTCTTTACAATTTAAGCTGCACTTGTGTAGGGTAATGTACAAAATACACAGTGTGACAACATGACTGGTTCAGAAATGTGGGAGCCAACACCTGGGAGACGGATGCTGATTGGATCAAAAACAAAAAGAGTGGATCCAGGGTGGAGCCTGAGTTTATCCTAAATTTCTCCAGGGGAACACCTCCTCAAGCTCATCAATTCGATGTATCCCTGCTTCAGCTAAATGTGTAATACAAATGCACTTATATGACTGTTTGGCACACAGCTGTCTGGCATAACAGCGTATAATGATCTTGACGGTCCGGTGGACCCCGAGATGTCCCATCGCAGGAGTTTGATGAGCCCAAGACACTAATTGAGCCCGGAATGCGTCGGGTACATATTTTTTTGTTGGAGGACAGTCAGTCGGGACCCTTTCCCGAGCATTGACTCTGTCCACTTGTTCGTTAAAGTCCTACTGTAAGGGAGACACTATTATTTCCGGAGGGATAATTGTCTCCGGATTGCTTATAACCTCAGGCTTGTCGAACCTCCTTGACAGGGCATCTGCTTTAACGTTCTGGGAGCCGGGTCTATATGTGATAACGTAATTGAACCGGCTAAAAAACAAGGCCCACCTCACCTGTCTAGAACATAGACACTTGGCCTGCTGAATATATTCAAGGTTTTGGTGGTCGGTGTAAACCGTGAAGGGGTGTTGTGCCCCCTCCAGCCAGTGACGCCACTCTTCTAACACCGCTTTGACTGCCAAAAGCTCACGGTTGGCGATGTCATAATTCCTCTCGACGTCCGACAATTTCTTTGAAAAGAAGGCGCATGAATGTAAAATGCGGGGGGTCCCGTGGTACTGTGACAGCACCGCTCCCAGTCCCACCTCGGAGGCGTCCACGTCCACCACGAAGGGCTTGGTCGGATCCGGCAGTGCCAGTACCGGAGCCGACACAAACCTCTTCTTTAACGTGGTGAATGCAGAACGAGCCTCCGAGGTGAACCTGATCATTTTCGGTTTCCCTTTAAGGAGACGAGTCAACGGAGCTGCCACAGTTCTAAAGTTTTTTACGGCGATAGAAATTCGCAAAGCCGAGGAAACGCTGGAGCTCCTTAACCGTGGTAGGTTCTGGCCACTCAGTCACCGCTTTTATCTTGCGATCGTCCATAGCTACTTCCCCTGAACCAATATAATAGCCGAGAAACGCGACTTCCGTCTTGTGGAACTCACATTTCTCAGCTTTCATGTATAACCCGTGCACCAAGAGTCGATGAAGCACAGCGCGTACATGCCAAGTATGCTCAATTATGTTTTTAGAGTAGATCAATATGTCATCTAAATATACCACTACAAACTTCCATAGGAAGTCCCTTAACACGTCATTCATGAATGCTTGGAAGCACGACGGTGCGTTTGCTAAGAAATAAGGCATAACAGAGTATTCGTAGTGCCCGGTAGTAGTGCTGACTGCTGTCTTCCATTCATCACCTGCTCTAATCCGCACAAGATTATACACGCTTGGTGTAAATGCTCCATCCCCAAAGTTGCTTGATGGCCGGGGAGATAAGTGGAAGCGGATGGCTGTTTTTAACGGTGACAGCGTTTAGGCCACGATAGTCTATGCATGGTTGTAGACTCCCATCCTTCTTTTCAATAAAGAAAAAACTGGTGGACGCCGGAGAGCGGGACATGCGGATGTACCCCTGCCTGAGGGCTTCGGTGATGTAGTCCTCCATCGCTCTCGTTTATTTTCCCAAGACCGATGCGGCGGGAGGCGTGGACGAGCTAAACACCTCTGTGAGATCCTGGTAGGGGGGAGGAATCTGCAGGGTGCGATGAGCCTCAGGACTTTCTATGGAGGTCATTCCCAACCCCAAAGAAGGTCCCAATGGCTTACAA
This sequence comes from Brachypetersius gabonensis, assembly GCA_037577145.1. NCBI lineage: Eukaryota > Metazoa > Chordata > Actinopteri > Characiformes > Alestidae > Brachypetersius > Brachypetersius gabonensis. The sequence continues at coordinate 10,935 of JBBJLR010040302.1, forward strand.
TCGCACCCCCACCGCACAATCCTTGCTTCTAGCCAGTCTATCACAGGGTTGTGTACACGGAACCAGGGTAGACCCAACACCACCAGGGGTTCCTGATGTTCTAACACATAGAACGACAGTTCCTCCTTGTGTGCGGTGTCCACCTGCACCTGTAAAGGCTGGTTGCGCCATTCCACCGTGCTCCCAGCTATAAGGTGTCTGTCCAGGGCTCGCACAGGGATGGAAGCTGGGAGGCGCTCCAGTTTGAGCCTGCATGCGGTGACCAGGGCTCTGGACACAAAATTCCCGGCCGAACCAGAATCTATCAAAGCAAACAGAGTAGTTAATGCCCTGATCCACAATAGTAACCATTATCTTAAACTGGGTAACCATATCAGGATTTAAAGTCAATACCAGGGGAGTAGGGGCTGTCACGGGTCCTTTGCGGAGCAGGCATTTTCCTACCCCATGCTCCTTACTTCCACAGTATAAGCACAACCCTTGATACTGTTTTTGAGCTCTCTCCCGAGGGGAAAGACGGTTTGTGCCCACTTCCATTGGTTCCTCCGGGGTACTGCTAGGAGCAGGCCCGTGAGAGGAGGGGTTGTAGCGCCGTCTTGTTGTCCCTGTCATAGGAGTGCTGCGGCTCCTGATGAATTGTTCCAGCCTGATGCTGAGCTGAACTAGCTGGTCGAGATTGAGACCCGCGTCTAGGCCATCTCGAGCTGCAAATCTCCCCAGAGTCCTTTGAAGTAGACCGCAGTGAGAGCCGCATCATTCCATCCACTCTCTACTGCCAGTACCCTGAATTTTATCACATTCAGCCACAGGATCTGTTCCTTGTTTCAGTTGGAGCAGACAAGCACTGCTTGTCTATCCGTGGTCTGGGTGGTTAAACGCAGTGTGAAATCAGGCACGAAAGAGTGGATAATCTGGAAACTGACCTTCATGCGTCGCCCAGTAGGCGGATGCCCAGTCCAGGGCTCTCGCGGTCAGGCGTTGAGTGAGAAACAAGACCTTCTGGGGATTGGACATGTCCGGGTATTCTGCAAAGTACAGGTCACACATTAAGAGGAAATTCCTACATTTCTCTGGATTCCCATCATACATTTCTGGAAGGGACGCAGGGTGTGGGGCTTTCGCCAGTGTGAGGGACTGTACCCGTGGGACCAGCTGGTCAAGCTGTTCCTATGATGACTGAGGCATGTCCTCAGTGGGCAGCGGGACATCTGCTGCGTCGATCTGCTGGGGGTGGTCATCTGTCATGGCGT
>JBBJLR010040313.1:0-12183 GCA_037577145.1 Brachypetersius gabonensis
ACCTTCACACACACCATCATACACACCTTCACACACACCATCATACATCTACACACCTTCACACACACCATCATACACCTACCCAACTTCACACACACCATCATACACCTACACACCTTCATACACACCATCATACACCTACCCAACTTCATACACACCATCATACACCTACACACACACCATCAAAGATCTCCACTCACGTCGTACCCAGGTTTATTAGATCCATGTGCCACAATGTGATTCGTAATGATCATGAAGTGTTTAAATCAGTTTGTAGAGGCACCACAGTGCAATGTATTCAGAATACAAAGTGAAGCATCTGTATTCAGTCCATTTAAGCTCTCCTGCTTTCTTTGCAGGTGTATATTAAAATGCTTATTTTTTTTCACAATTGTTGTAGTTTCTTTACTATTCTAAAAAATTAAGACAATTTTGAATCTTCATTTGATTTGAATCATATTACATTTGAATAAGAAATACAAAAATACAGATAAAATAATATAATAAACTGTTAGTGCTAGAGTCAGAAAGAATAAGCAAATTTAAACAGGTGTGTTTAAGCAAATCATCTGCCTAAATGAAGCAGCTATTTCAGCTATAAGGATATTTCAGTAGATGAAGCATGAATAGAGTGTGATTCTCAAGAAACCCTGGAATGAAATGAGCATCAGTTGATGAGCGTCTAGAATGTGGCTAAAAGGACTGAACTATTAAAGGTGAACTGAAATACACGAATATATGGTTCACTGCTGTTTTCTTCATTACATAGCAGGTTCCACAACTATTTTAAGAAGCTGGCAAGTTTTAGAAGGAGCAGCTGTGGTTACAGTGATTCCACAGTGATTGTGTAACATACCTTCCCTAAAAAGAAAATATTCTATTCCTCTGGACTAGGGAAATGTTTGGAACCTGCTGCTCCTTAGTCCCTCTTCTGGCTCCGGCCGGGAAGGGTATGCTCCAGGACAGATATATAACCTGATTTTTAGGCCTCACATTATTAAATATTGGCACTTACATGCAGTGAGGAACAACAACTGCTCAGCACACAGGATTTACTGTTCACAGCAGACAGAGAACTGATTGTTAACCCATGCTTAATTTTTTTTAGAAGGGACTTGGAAACAACCTAAGAAACCCCCTATAGCTTCCCGTGTAGGGATACATATATACAGGAATGCTCTCTATTTCAGTATTTGAGACATGCTTTAACTAGGTGTGGCGCTGACCTAATACATCCACAGAACCCTCACCCAAGTGCTCCTCAGCCTCTGCTGTCCAGCATGCTGAAGTGGACGGGAGTCGCCACAGGAGGCACGCACTGTTAGCACCTCTGCTGTGGACCAACAGAGAGCACGTGGTAGAGGGAAGGCCGCTCTGAAGAGCATAACCAGCAGCCACTTAGTGCCTCCCATCAGTCAGAAGAGTGTGTCCTAAATAAGGGGCCTCTGAGGAGAAGGAAGAGAGAGACGAGGATCTTCACAGGTTCCAGCCCAGAGGCAAGATTCAGAGGCACGCTCTACCGCCAGTATGAGTTCACAGAGACACAATGTTTTTCTCTGTCCTTTCTCTGTAAGGCAGTTCAGTTTAATTACTTAGACTAGCCCTGGCTTAACCCACTGGCCATCACAGAGAGGAAACCAGTCTCGGAGCTGGGATGGGGCGTTTGGTGCCTTGAGCCGTGGCATTCCCCCAAGGAAACACCTTGGACTGAGAACCCCACTGGAGAATTAAAGAAATTTGAATTTTCCAACCCAATTTCACCAATTTCAAACAATGCATGACTATATAACATTTTGGCAACCAGGTGGAGCCCCCACCCACTCCACGAAATACAATGTTTGAGACTCAAGTCCAGGCTGCAGACCTACTTTATCATTCTGTCATGTACAGTGTCCTTGAGTGTTTTGAAAGGCACTTTTCAAATAAAATGTATTATTATTATTATTACTTGTTTAGTCAGGCCTTTTGTAATAAATTTTTCTTGTCAGATGAAGGGTGTAGAACTGGTAGGTGATTGGCACGGAGAGTTTGAGTAGACTGGCATGCTTGTGCTGTCTCTGTCCCACTCCTCACATTCTCTCAATCTTGTTAATGGTGGAGTGGGGGTCAGCAGTGTCTCAGGGTGCTCTCATGACTATCATGTCACTTGGCTCTGCCCTTTGTAGCTCGGCTACTAGAGTGTGCTATGCGAGATATGCTGGAGTCACAGCTTGCAGAGCTCTGAAGAGACGACCCAGTAAGTGCATTCTAGTCTCATTTTCTGCTCTGAATTATGAGGAGTCCAAATCATCGACCATGGTGGTCACACACTATAGAATTCATATGAAAAACAAACATATATACAGTTCAAAAGTCTTAGCCACCTGTGCAAATAGTTTCTCAGAAGTTGATAAAGTGTAGTTCAGCTAGTTAACATCAGAAAAATACAAACAAGGAAGCTGTAAAAAGTATCAAGATTTGTTTTGTTTGTAAAAAAAAAAATTTTGTTGATATTTTGTGAGTTTCAGCCTCGCCACTTCTGTTCTGTCTGAAGTCAGACAGGCCACACTGTGGCATAGATATAATGATCAGCGTCAGTCAGCTACCACTGTTTCTTCACAAACACTCAGCATATGATTATTATATGATCATTATACCAACTATCATGCAGTATAGAACTAGCTTCATCACTAACACTGTACCTGCAGGAAAAACTCAACAGATCTGAGATCAGCATGAAAAACACTACAGAACCCACAGAAACTTATACATGATGATTTTCACCTGTTGACCTGTGCTATTATTTATTACATTATCAAACTCAACGCAGATATTTAATGTGCCTGTAAATCTGATTGCTGATGTTACACTGGATGTGTCCACAGGCGAGTCCTTCAGACAGTGGAGATTTGTATTCAAGGCAAAAAGAGAAAAAGATGTGTTTCCCATGAAAGAAAAAGTCCATGAGGTGGAAAATATCACAGATTATTAATGTCTGTTTCTCAAGTGGGCCTTAAGAACCCTCTCAAACAGTAGCGAGAAGAGAATGAGGTTTTCAAGCTTTTCCGCAGCTGCTGTGATGGCAGCCTGCCCAGAACTTGTGTGGTGACTCAGGAGAAGAAAAGTGAATGGATGTTAAAATAGCAAACGTTCATTGCATGTTTTGCTCCAGAGTACAAAATGTACACAATGACCTTTTATGATAATTTCTCAAGCCTTGGTTAATACACAAATAACAAAACCCCTTCGTTCAAGTAAACCAGCGTTTAAAATTCACATTTACAGCATTAGCAGATGCTCTTGTACAGAGCGACGTACATCTATCAACAGGTCAGACCTGGAGTCCCTATTTAAGGCTTGGAAGGGTCTTTGGCTGTGTGAAAAAAACCAACACCTTCATACAGAAGTACTGCCTCAGTAAGCAAGAGAAGCGAACCCTTTCAGACACGTCTTAAATTCCTAATGGGGCACAACAGCCTTTCCATTTTACTGCAAAACACTAGAGCGCAGGCAACAGTAAATTACTGAAGCGAATGGAACCAAATGACTGTCAACCTGAAAGTAAACGGGAGTTCAGGTCTATTAGTTCATATTAAGCATGAGATTGTTAAAAGACAATCACTGTGTAGCCAAAAAATACCTACAAAACATGAAAACTTGGCTGTTTTTCTGATTGTACTGAACTGGTTTGTGTAGCGGAACACTCAGTTTCTATCTTTTATTTAAAGTTATTTTTTCAATTTTCCTTTTGATGTTCTATCTGTCACTGTTAAAATAAACCTATTGAAATTATTCTGTTCTGAGACTTTTCATTTCTTTTTCATTGGACAAACTTACAAAATCAGCGAGTGGTCAAATAATTATTTCTAAGAGTGTCTAGCAGGCCACAATTCTCTTCTTTGATGTCAGCCTCCATGTCAGTTGGTGATCCTGGATAGTCGTTGTTTAGGACTCCTCGCCTCTGATCCTGGACCTGTCTGCACACACAAGGTGGGGAAGTACAGCTGGACCAAGATTACACAGATGTGCTTGTGAGTCAAAACTAATGAGCACTTACTGAAACTGGTCAGGACCAGACATTCAGAGCATTTCTGTGCAGCATTTACATGAAGAAATTCAAAAAGTTGTTTATTAGTTACCAAATCAGCAGCTTGTATTTTTTACTTCTTTGTGTGGTTCCTGCCTAACGATGTTCCTGCCACATCGTTCACATATAAAGCATTTTTGAGCTGAAAGACATTTTTAGGCTTTCTGAATGAAAAGTCAAGTGTATGAATTCAGTTTGAACGCCCTTCTTAAAATAATTAATTTCAATTTTAGCCTCAATTGTAGTCCATTTATTGGCTCATTTCATACAGGTTTTAATTATAATATTCCATTTTTTTTTAAGTTTTAGACATCCCCTGTCTCCAAACCTGAGAGAAACATTACTTCATGCTACTTGATTTTATGTATCCTGTAAGTAAAAGCAATTTCTACTGTTTTTTTTTTTTCATTTTTTAAATAGTAAAGAGTGATAAATAAGCCTTTAAGAATTGTCTTGGGTCTAAAATGTACACGATTTAAATAATAAATACAGAAACTACTTCCAACAGGAATACTTGGACTGTTTCTTGCTAAATTATAATTACAACCCACATGTACAGCAACACACTTTTCTTTATGCAGTTCAGGTTCAGTTGTTTCTTCAGGTTTAAAGTGTAGAGACTGCAGACTTACTGTTTCAGCTTCTTCCAGTAACAGGTGATGATGATTATTAAAATCAACAGAACAGCAACAACAGAAGCGACAGCAACAGGAACAGCAGGAAAGCGGGGGTCTACTGGACAGAACACATTTTAAAACACAGAGGAAATTATCAGAAAGAAATGAATAAACTACTGTCTCAAAGTTCAGGCTCCCATCAGACATTTGACTTACTGGGCTTTCTGGATTAATATAGATCCTACATTCGTGTCCAGCAGCAATTTGTATCAATTAAACATCTTCACATCAAGTTTCTACTGGTCAACAGTGACAGTCTAAACATCTCACCTTGAAATCACAGTCAATAACAGAGTGAGATTGTTGCTAAACTGGGATATTGTCACTGACACAAAGGGCTTTGTTTGTAAATTATTTGATTTTTTTTTATCACTTGTTAATTATAATAATGTGTGTGTAAGCTGAAGTTTTACAAAATGTTTAATAAGTGTGTTTGTGGAATTTACAGTAAAAGAAATGTTAAAACATTGTAAAAATGTTTGTAAAAATTACAGTGAAGACAAATTAAATACTAATAATAAAGCAGTAGGATTAGCAGTAGCAGTAGGGCTTTGTAAAGAGCGCTTTGTTTAAGATTTATTGAGCCGCGTTCAAATCTGTCAATTTCATTCCAATTTTACGCAACTGTTTGGGAGCTCCTTTAGCATGAATGGTGCCAAAGCATTAAACGCGCACAAGACGTCAGTGAACATGCGCTCTGCACTCTTCTCTTCCTGTAGGTCCCTGATGTCAGACTGAATTTCCGACTGAATTTCTTACTGAATTTGTCCAAGTGGAATAGCCCACCTGGCAATGGCAAAGCTGAAATTAAGGCGCTGAGTGATACCAACTGATTTGGAGTGATACCAACTGATTAAACCGACTTTAATTTGGAGTGATACCAACCAAATTAAAGTTTTTTTTTTTAAATACATGTTTTATTGAATCTTTAATGCTGTAATTACAATTGAAATAAACCAAAATGTTTTTATTCAATTGCAAAAATTCTATGTTTTTCAATTAAAATACTTTTCAAATACTTCAAATACTTTTAATTCAAAAGTAAATGTACTTGTCACTTTACTTCCATAGTGGAGTTTGCATGTTTTCTCTACTCTTTGGTTTTGCTCTGGTGTTCCAGATTTCTCCCACAGCTCAAGGATAATAGGGGATTATAGTGGAGAGAAGTTACACTTATACTGGATAAATATAAGGGTGATGTAACGGTCACGGCAGCGTCCACTAGGTGGTCCGGATTTGTTTATCATTTTTGGGTAAGGGACTTTTATTTTGACAAGCCCCGAGTACCCTGGCCTGGGAGATGGCTTCAGCTGCGGGTACACAGGGTTAAGTGATTCTGTCCTTGTATTGGTTCTGTGTTCTTGTATTCATGTATTTAAGTTCAGTTTTGTGTTATTCTCATTGTCGGGTCATTGTTCGTCATGTGTCGTCATTTTATGTCTTTTGCTTCGGTCACGTTCACGTCCCTGTATCCGCCGTCGAGCCAGGTTTACGTTCTGTTTTGTTTTTCTTTCGAATAAAGTTCCAAGAAAAGACATGGCTGCTCCGTGGCCTTATTTTCCATCATGGGTTCACGGGGTTCCCCGTGACAGATGATATGTTTATGTATGTGTATTATATGATTTACAATGTGTATGACAGTTTGTGCACAAGTTTGGATAATTGTAAATGAGTGTGAAAATTCACATGAACATACTGAGCAATCTGAGCACATAACTTTACAAACTTGCACCAAAATTGATTTTTATGTTCAGATTTTTATCTTCTGCTTTAAAAAGTGCATTTTTACACTTGAAAAGTCTCCTGTACTTTTTAAATTGTTGAAAATGTTTGTACAAAGCGTGTGCATGTGCAGTTTAGAGACCTACTTTATGATATTAATGTAATTTTGGACTGTATGCATGATTTAAATAAGGTACCAGACCATGAGGCCGTCATGTTAGTTTTGTATGGCAGAGGATTAAAATATGTGTATAAAAGTCAATATTAGTTGACATTTATGGTGTGCATCTGTAAAGTTTATGATGTGTACAGATTGCTTGATATTTGCATGTGAATTTCAATATGCATTTACAATAATCCAAACTCCCCGAGGTTTACAGCGTTTCTGGATTAAAACTTCTCAGCCACAGCGCTCAGATGTTTCAATCTCAGTCACTACTTCTCTTGGTTAGTGCAAGCAGAATACCATTCGAGACGCCATTTTTTTTGTGTTTACCACAGAATTGTGAATCAATAAACGCTTCGACGGCGCTTCAATCTGTACAGAAGACCCCAAGGAATCACCACAAAACCGGCAAAACTCGCACCAAACAAAACTTACAAACTCCCAGCAGTTTTATCACCAGCCAGCTTATAGACACTTATAAAGCAAAGTGCCATCATTTCCTTTTACTTACATTTGAAGACATTCGGCTCGGAAACACGCAATTTTTTACTTATTTACTGTGAAATTTGTGGTTAAAAAATTGTGTACCATTATGTTTTCTACATTAACACTTTTTCTTCACAATGAAATACTGGTTATACTTTTATGAACTAAATATAAAACTGTTAAAGGGAATCTTAACTGGAGTTAAGGCCTCAATAGCTTTAGTCAAGTCTGTTTTAGATTAATTTGAATACTGACCCCAATATTTCCAATCCTGTATGTGACGTTTTCATGGCAGATCTTCAAGGTGATGTACCGAGACCCTCGCTCGAGAACGAGAGTTTTGTTCAAAACATTGCCCTCATGGGCAACGACATCATCCTATAAAACACACATTATTAACATATCAAGCAATAATCTCTTAGGAACAAAAATCATTGTGTTGAAGTATTTCTTATGAATTAATTATTTATCGGCTTAGAAAAAAGTAATAATAAAGTCCATCTGACAGAACACCACAGTGTCACGGTGCCCAGAGACCTCTCTGAGAACAGTTGGCTCTTGGTTCCATTCAGAGTGGATGGAGTTTATTGGACACGTCTCTACAGAAGACCCTGAGGCTGAAGACTAATCGAGTGAGTTTCTGTGATTAAATGTGTGCAGACAAAATGAAGACTCACATTAGCTTTCCAGATATATTCCTGACTCTCAGGGACGTTCTCGTTCAGGTAGTAGGTGGTGTGATCAGCGTAGGTCTTAGCATCACACACTGCAGAGGCTTCAGCATTACAGAACCACCACGAGGTGAAGAAGAGAACAAAAGAGACAAAATCTGATTTACTGATGAGGGGTAAAGAACTATACTTTCCAAAGAAATTCCTCCCATTGAATGATGGGACACACAGTGATACGTGTTAATTCTTCTTGTAATGCTTCACTACTGGCCAATCTGATAACTTTGACAAGATCTAGAGGTCCTGGTCCTGGACCACCCTTGAGAGCTCAGATCCACCACGCCTGGCTCAGAAGCTCCTAAGAGCCTTTGTTACCTGGATCAGTTGTGTTGTATCAAGGCTAGAGCAAAACTCTGTGGGATGGTATATATTCCTGTATATTATATACAGGCATATATATGCATATATACAGTAAACCTCTGCTTATGTTCAGCAGTCGTGGATTCAGTCATTCGTGGATTTTTTTAGAACCCAACTAATTATTGGAAACAATTTGTTTTTGCTTTTGTGATATGCAGGCCTCATCTGCCCAAACAAACAACTGGCATGAGGACGAGGGGGCGTGGCAGACAAGGCCCGGATTTTTTTGTGCCAAATTATTAAGAAAAATATAATTTACTAACTTTCTAACATAATTATTAATGTTAAAAATATTAATATTTTTTTGCCGAACGCACAGATTGCCAGTCTGCCCCTGAACACCAGCGCTGAGCCATTTAATATGGACAAAAGTAATGGGACATCTGGCCCCCGCAAAAGTCAGCCGACACGTCAGCCGCTCCCATTACTTTTGTCCATATAAAGACGCCTGACCATTACACCAAATAGTATATTTAGTACAGACTTCAAGGTGCGATTAAACGTGAGTTAACTATGGCAAACATGAGATTAATCGCGATTAAATATTTTAATCTACTGACAGCCCTAATACATACATACATACATACATACACACAGACACACCATTGTTAGCAAACCCATTGCTAGAAGATGAATCACCAGAAACAAAAACAAAGAATCTGAAATATTTTGGGGAGCATGACTGAGGTTCTGTAGTACAGGTGTGGTGTGGCAGCTGCATTCTCAATCAGCTGAAGTGTCTCGTTACCTTCAGCGGAAGTCCAGCCAGTAGAGAGTTACAGCAGTCCAGTTTAGAGACGGCCAGAGGCTGGAGGAGTAACTGTGTAGCTTCAGTGGTGAGAAAGGATCGGGTTCTTCTGATGTAAAGAAGGTATTTGCACGTCCTGGAGATCTGGTCGACGTGCGACAGGAATGACAGTTCTTCATCCAGCATGACACCAAGATTTCTTACCTTTTTTGAAGGGACAATAACAGAGTTCTCAAAAGAAACTGTGAGGTCGTGGCTTGGTGAAGGACTCCCTTTGATGAAAAGAAGCTCAGTTTTGCTGGGATTCAGTTTGAGGTGGTGGAACCTATCCTGAAGGAGTCTGGTGACTCTGAGATGGAGAAAGTCAGTGTGGTTTCTGAGACTGGGTGACATTGCCCTTGAGAAAAAAGTTCAAGTAACGATAAAGACAGAGGTCTTTCTTTCTCATACAGTCCTACCATACACCTGCCCCCAACACTCGAGTAAGATCACCAAGGTCACAGTTCTGCATGTGAGAACGTCATTATTTAGTCCTTTCATAAGGATGAAAAAAATTGACTGACTGCTTCGGTACCTGCCCACTCTCTCTCTCTCTCTCTCTCTCTCTCTCTCTCTCTCTCTCTGTCTCTCTCTCTCTCTCTACACTCTGTCCCTCTTTCTGTCTTTTTCTCTGTCTCTGTCTCTCTCTCGCTCTGTCTGTGTCTCTCTCTCTCTCTCTCTCTCGCTCTCTCTCTCTCTCATACACACACACACACACACACACATTCCATCTCCCCGTTCACCGTTAGAGGAGCGACATCTCGGCTGTACTCACAGAAGCCCATCAGCAGAAGAGAGGCAGCCCGACAGCTCGTTCTGATTCACGCCGGAGTCAAACGTGCCTTTTTTCTTTGTCTGTAGAGACAAAAGTACACGAAGTGATCAATAAGTTAAAACGCCAAGAATTAAAACACACATTACACTTCCACACATTACACTTCCACACATTACACTTCCCGGAGTCAGCGCCTGCACTTTATATTGTCGTGGGAAATATGTGGGCGTGGTAATCTGAGCTCAGTAGCCCTGACTACGTCACTCTGTTACAGGAACTGAGCCGAGCCAACACACCACGCAAAACGAGGACCGTGCTAAAAACAGGCTCTGGCTGTTTCAGGATCAGTTCTGTCGAGCAAAGTCAGACTCTGTCCCAGAGCCAGTGCAGGCTGAGTAGTAAGGGTTAAGTAAACCCACAGGTGGGGGTCTAAAGATAGGCTACAAATGTATGTCAGCTTCTTTTTTCTTTCCGACACCTGGCGGCGGAGCTCCAAACTCTTAAAGATATAATTCCCTTGGAGAGTGAAGAGTGGAGAGTGAGAGCGTAAAGACAATCAAAATATTGATCTGGGATAGTTAATGTTTTTTTTTACCACATTGTAGTGTTTCCACATTGCAATAACAAAAGGTTGTTAGATAAAAATAGATGTTTAGCCAGTTCCCTCCAAACGTCTGGGTGACATACTATCAGTGCTAGTTTTTTTTAAATATTACTGGCCGTGAAATGACAGTTGTCTTTATCCTTGGGTACAAAAGCTCTTTGGGCTCTTTTCTTCAGCTTTACCTCCACAGGTTCTGAGGTTCAGGTCAGGACACTGGGAAGGTCCTGTCAGGTAGCTACCAAGTTTAAAAGCATGTTTTGGACCATTGTCCCACTTGAAGATCTAAATACGACCCACTTCTTTTTTCTTCTGCTCTGTTTAAGCAGGTAGACAGACGTGGAGCTCACAATGAGGTTTCCAAGCTTTTGGAGAAAAAGTCTGTAAAGTGTCTCCTTATAGTCACGTGTGAACAAAACACAGTGTGAAGTGAAATGCTTTCTCTACATTTAACCCATCCTTTAAGTGAAGCAGGGGCCTGCTTGTGTGTGTGTCTGTGTGCGCGTGCGTGCGTGTGTACGTGCGCGTTCGCTGCTGGCTGGGCCTGTGTGTGTGTGTGTGTGTGTGTGTGTGTGTGTGTGTGTGTGTGTGTGTGCGTGCGCATGCGCTCGCTGGCTGCTAGTAGGAAGAAGAGCAGGGCGTTCTCCGTGCTGTGACTGAAGGCCTCCAGTCAGCTTTTTGTGTTTTTTGCACCGTTTTATTCGACCGGTAGGATTAATGGAAAACTAGGTAAAACATATTTCCTTTTACTTTTTTTGGCTGATCTGTTGGTGCTGTTTGTGACGAGGCTGAAGTTGGCTTCTTATTCGCATCTACTTATTCGTGTAGTGGCCTCTTCTTAAACTGAAAGTGAAAGCAACAAAAGTAAGATCAACGCGTCAAAAATTCGGTAGATTTTAATAACACACACAACTGATAGTTATGACCGCCACTGTTCAGACTGAATAGATTTAACCAGAGTGTGAATTACGTTTCCATAATTGGGGGGTACTGCCTTCATAACACTGTTAAGAACCCCCACAAACTGCTATTTTTGTCTCATTTTTGTGGGGGGTAGGGTCCACAGGTCGTGATCGGGGGTCGGGTACAGTAGCCCCCCAGTACCCCCTGTAATTCGAACCATGGATTTAACACGATTTTATACGAGACAGTTGTTGACTGTGTTGAATCTAGTCGCTCTTCGGAAAACCCCAGTGAAGGCAGCTGCGCTTAAACAGGATGTGCACGTTTGAGAAGGTTTGCGGTATCGATTAGAAGACACTCGCTCTTAAAGGAAACTGCGCTCAGTGTTGTTTTCAGGCTCGGTCCCGAAAAAGCTATAGTTAATGATTATAATGAGGGACTGGAATTTGACATCTTTAATACAGTTCCAGGCTTTTAATGTACAATAAATAATATAAGCAATGTTTATTTGTGTTTTACATGCACTGTTTTGGAAGGACAATAAAATTCTTAATTACAGTAAAGCCATTACCACAGCAGGTCACTCTACTAACAGATCTCATATGAAAATTTACAGATACATTAAATATAAATATATTTATATTTTAGAAATACATTAAACAGCAGCACTGATCAGCATTTATCTGTTTAAAAGTCCCATTTTAGAGCTCGAATGAAGTCCTTAATTTAAACAAAGGCATCACCAAACCACAACAGATCACTTCAGTAGCTACCATCCTATGTCTGAACCTCCTATAGAATATTTTTACTGTGACATTCATGAATAATTTAAAAATGAAATCAGGACGTTCAGCATTTATTTGTTCATCTTGCTAATGTTTAATATAGGATGAAATCCCTAAATCCATA
>JBBJLR010040323.1:0-10000 GCA_037577145.1 Brachypetersius gabonensis
GTGTGTGTGTGTGTGTGTGTGTGTGTGTGTGTGTGTGTGTGTGTGTGTGTGTGAGTGTGTGAGAGAGAGAGAGAGAGGAAGAATGATAGAGAGAAAAGAGGAAAAGTCATTCACAGGGTAAAAGTAGTGGAAAGTTTTTTTTAATGTTTGTATTAAAAGTGCAGTGTATGAGCTCTCTGAAAATGCAAAGGCTTTAAAAGGATAGGAAAAAAATTTAACGGCACAATATATTTTCACAATAAACAGGGAATCAAATATTTATGAAATAAAGAATTACAAAATGAAATACAACCCCACGTCAATAAAAGTTGGGACACTCTTAAATGTGAAAATAATGATTTGCAAATTATTTAAACCCATATTTATTTGAAAATAGTACAAAGTCTAGACAGATTTTAAAACTGAAAAATATATACTCATTTTTAATGTGACAGCAACATGTGAAAAAGGTGGGAGAGGTACATGTTTACTGCTGTGTTGCATCACCTCTTCTCATAACAGTGTCCACAATGTCCAAAAAGAATTTCAGATTTTGATTCATCAGGACAGTTTCCACGTCACCTCTGTCCTTAAATGGGCTCAGGCCAACAGAGAGGGGCAGTGTTTCTGGATCATGTTACTAAAGCGTTTGTTCTCTGTGTGGTAGGGTTTAAACCCTTTGTTTAAACCCTACCACACATTTGTGGATGCAGTGGCAATCTGTGTCCTAGACAGTGGTTTTGGGAAGCGCTCCTGAGCCCATGCTGTGATTTCGTGTCTGGTTTAATGCATTGCCTCCTGAGGATCCAAAGATCACAGCCGTTCAATACTGGTTTTCAGCCAAATTTGTATGAATACAACATCTAAGTCTTAATTAAAACGACATGTTCACGTTCATGTTTATGGTCATATATGCTGTACTTTATAATGGCTTCAAGGAGCCTGTAGAGGTTCTTATTCACATTACTATGAAATGAACTTTGGCCTTTACACAGCCAATCAGACCTGCCCTACTACTGCCCATACACTCTGGGGGAGATGTAGGTGGACACCATGGGCTTGCACAAATAAAGCTGAGGATGTTTTCTTATTTGTATCACATCACAACACCTTCCATACAGAATCACAGACTTGTGAATATGCAGCTTGGGTTCGAGGTCAATTCGCTCCAATTTTAGTCCTCTCTAGTCCAAAATAATCATGTGGTAGCAGCAAGTAGGATAATAATCGTACTGAAGATCACAACTGATGCCTTTCGAAAAATGCTACCATGAAGCTTATTCAGTTTATACAGTCAGTTTATAACACTGATAATGATGAGAAATAGCAAATAATAAGCGAATAATATGCTCTCTCGGATATTTTTCGAGAGGTATTATAATGGTTATAAAGCTATATGGGTTCTGCTCCCCATGCTCTGGAATCTGAGTAATAAACTAGATAAAATGTGAATGCCCTGCAAATAGCTTTGGTTTTATATTTGATTACATTAATGTTTATGTTGTGTATTTGTTATGTAGTGATGTTATAACAAGTGTATTGTCACTAAATCATCATGGTAAAGACAGCATCATGTCAGCCATACTTCCAATTCTGTTTTCACTGCTTGCTTGCTCACTACCATCTGCCCTTTCTCTCACACACAAAATTAAATAACAAACCATCCCTGGCTAAAAGATAGACTCCTCATATTTTCTTCTCTCAGGGCTGGGTTTCCTCCTCAGAGTGGACACCACCCTTTGACTGATTTGAATCAATCATGTAACACTTAGAGTTCAGACTGTAATTTTGAGCATTTCAGATAGACCCACCCACAGCTCCTAAACACATTCCCTTCTGCCCACTTCCAACCACATATGAGTGACCTGCTGCTCTGTGATCCACTGATTTACTGATACGACTGCTGTGATTAGCTAGACACCAGTCAATTTATTTATATAGGCCATTATCATACACAAAGGTCAGTGTGTTTTAGAAGAATAGCATAAAAGTATTACTAAATTAGAAAATATAATAGTAGATATAATGCATAAAAGTACATTGGATTTTTTTCTGTAATAAATTCTTACATTCTATATTTTTGATGCAATAGGGCTTTCTCAGTCTTTTCTCATTAAGTCAGAGTCAATATTTTAATTTATTTATTTATTTTGTACCTCTTTAGCTTCTTATTAGTTGAGCAGCATTAGCATCATGCTGTCAGCTGAGTGCGTCGGAGGCAGCCATGCACAGGGCCATACTAGACACACGCATACAGCCAATAAGAGCCTGTTTCTATGGCCCACCATGCAGGATAATGCATTTAGAGGTCCTCAGAGGAATAACTGCATGAGCAATTCTGCCTGTCCAAGCCCGCTCTGAAGGAGAGGGAGAGAAATGCGTTCATGTGTAATCTGATTTCTTAGACTCCTATGATGCGTTTACTGACTCTGGTGATGTTGTTAGGCGTGCCTTGTGTGCTTGCATTGATGGCCGAGGAGAGCGACCGCCTTTGTTCAACTTATAATAATGAAATAACTTTCCGAACATTTTCCTGTATGGCTACAGAACATCAAAGTGCTCATATGTTATGATGCATCACACCTCTACAGTACAATACATTACTGCTAGCCTATTACAGTTTAAACAACCCTAATACAATTTAAAAAAAAATTCAGGCTTCTCTTCAAAAAACAAACTTAAAATACAATTTCTGCACAAATTCCGTTTATTTTCCATGTTGAACATATTGGAAGTAAAACAAAACTTTTGCACAGTCCACTTTTATATTTTATTAATTCCCCCCCCCCAACAGGTTAAAGTCTGGGGAAAAAAACATGTCATTTGTGGGCTGCCTAAACTTTTGCTGGATGCTTATTACAAAGGACACAGACTCTGCATTCATAACTAAAACAGGTACGAGGACCTTAGAACACAAAAGCAAACTACATATAGGAAACAGGAGGATCAGGGAAGGTGAGGATCAGGGTGAGGGTTGACCAGCCACTCGAATACAAACACATAGAACTTAAATACAAAACCCCACTCAAACATGAACCAATAGTAAAACACAATCACTTGATGACAATACAGGACACCTGACACTGAGACTGACACAACCATACACATACATCAAAATAAGAGTCCCATAAACTTAAACCCCGATAGCGGCCTCTGCTGGCTGCCCTGTGGACGTCACACTTATATCTACCAAATTGGCCATTTGTAGCCCATTTGTTGCTGCACAAGTTGTCCCCATTGAACCCATCCTTCTGTGGAAAGGGGCTACCATAGGAGTCAAGTCAAGTATGTTTATTGTCATCTTCGTCATATGCACAGTACACAGTGAAATGAAACCATGTGCCTCCAGGACCCTGGAGCAACACAAGAACAAAACAGGAAAAAGACAAGACTACGTAAGTGCATACAGGACAAAATACACAGAGAGCAAAGAGACCAGCAGAGAGAGTGCAAGAAAAAACACAAGAGGAACAAAACAAGGACAAGAGAACATTTATTGTTTGTATAAATACAGTATTATAACAGATATAGGATTCTAAAATAGGTATGCATGCAAAAATGCAGAATGCTGATTGCAATAAATAATAGCAGCACCAGGACAGAGGATCAGTATATAATACAAACAGAGTAATTACAGTGGTGCAAGATACTTAAGGCCAAACAGTTCGGCGTCCATACGAATTGTGCAGGGAGAGAAAGAAGCTGAGAAATGTATGAGGGTGGGTGGAGGTAAGGGATTAGAATTTATGATTCAGAATAGGACCACCACTGACTGGATATGATTTGGGTGATGGACCATTCTCAGGTAAATCAAAGCCAATGAACTGAGATGCAAGGTTACCTATTAAAGTGAAGACCTTTTTACTGAATTCAGTGTGATTCTCTTTCTCTCTCTCTCTCTCTCTCTCCCTGTAGGAAACACTGGCTGAGACACGTGGGCAGCCCCAGCTCTCGTATCGACCGAGCTGAGTTCACAAACGAGAGGGACATTTCTAAGCTGGAGATTCGTGGATTCGGCACTCGATACTGAGCTCCTTACCCTTTCAGTCAACAGCCGTGAAAAATTCACCATACCTGCTGATCCACTGCCTCACATTCATTAGCAATCTGTTTAACACCCGTTGATTCTATAAATGAAAATGAGTGTAGTAAATAACAAAAAAAAAAACATGTGTAGAATCTGTGGTGTTAAATGTGACTTTATTTTTCTTCTCCAAACTAAAGCCAACAAGTCTTGCCAGTCATGTGTTTATAATATAGCAAGCACTCAGTTCCCACCCTGAAATAAATCATTATATCGAATTTAACCTCCTGAGCAGTTCTGCTTTTATTTTACATTCTGTCATTTTGACAGCTGGTCTAATCCACAGATGCCATTTGTACAATCCATTGTTTTTTCTAAGAGCTCATAAGTCTCACACTGATGCTTTGAAGAAAAGGAGAAGAAGTATCTGCTCAGAGATATGGATGTAGCTCGTGCCCTTTCCTTTCTGCATGATCCGATTACAGAGTACAGAGGATTGTTTTCCAGTAAAGCATGTGACTAATGCTGATGCTCCTCAGAGGATGTGCGTCTCCACTTAAAATGGCTAAATGCTGGACATTTCCTCTTATAGCCAATGATAACAACACACATTTTCAACATTTACATACACATTTTCTATCATTTTTTTAACTTATTTAAATAATATTGCAGCAGTGCTTATTATATTTTAAAAAATCACATTAAACGATGTTGATTAGTAGCATTATTTGCATTATTGCCGTACACAATACTAATAACAACAATCTGAATAATGATGATACATACTGTAAAATTTAACTTTTACATACACATTTTGACTGGAACAACGTTTTATTTTCACTCATTTTTAAAAGATTTCACTGTTACTATCATTATGTTTTGTAATTATATGGTAAGAATCATGTTATTACATAATAATTATCATTGTTATTGGCAGTAGTAGTAGTACTGGCTATGATAGCAATTCTGACTAGTATTTTGCACTTCTCATATTTTAGAACTTATCATTATTGTTGTTATTATATTATTATTGTTAATACTCACTCTTTGTAAACAATCAACTAATTTGAGTCTATTGTTATTGCTAACTATATACTAATAAACTTCTGATAGCCAGTTTTATAATTCAGATATTGTTCAGATATCCTCTTTCAAGGAGAAGCTCACTTTTATGTCCACCAATCACAGGCCTCCCTTACTCAGTTGCCATGGTGGCTATATCCATGCTGGCTGTCACTTGTTTTATGTTGCTGTACTGTTCATATTGACTCTGTGAGAGTTGTACCTTCTCACAGAGCTCTGTCTCCCACACACACTGTTTACCTCCACATGGCCTTTCCTGAATGGCACCCATGGGGTCACACTGCACGCACACTGTAACCGTGGCAACAGACACAGACAATCTCCTCTGGGCCTCCTTTTTCCCCCAGCATGCTCAGCTGCAGCAAATCTGCATGCCCGCTGGCAGGGCGGCCGCAATCCTCTTAGCTGACAGTGGCAAGATTAGATCAGAGGCTTACGGTGGGACTATAGACAGGCGCTGGCTAAAAGCTGCCCTTTTCACTACTGATCCAGGACCTGCACATCCTGTCAAAATCCCATTCGTAACCACAGCCAGAGAAAACACTGATCTGTTCCTGGATCAGTGGGGGGAAAAAGCTGTCAAAGCTAGTATCCTGTACCGGAGACCGGATGTGATATAAAACACCAAAGCCCAGGACCCCCACTGGAATGTACTTTGCTCTTTGTGTTTGGGCCTTTTATCTGTTTTCCAATCGCACCGTCATCACTGAGTGTATTAGCAGCCCAGTGCACTTGACATTCCTCTAAGGTTTCTTCTGTATGGCACTGATCATTTTTAAAACCTTTTAAAGTCATTTATGCAGTCTGCCAATGCCTTATTTACAAAAGTTATGACAATTTGGAATTGCCTCTAAAACTATGAAATATTTAAATATGGAATTTTCATAATAAGAATATTCCATAGTATTTCTGTTTGTGGCGTCTGTATCATATTGTTGATTGCTGAAGACAATTTCAGTATTCTACTCAAAATACACTTGTAAAAGAAGCCAGTAGGCAGATACTGAAGTATAGCTGAAGTATGGGGGGTGTTTTCAGTCAACAGGTGTTCTGCTCTTTTCTAAAACCTGGGAAAATAAAGACATGGTTTTGTAAAAAATGAAATATACATCATTTTCCGCTCGCCTCAGATGTAGTATATCAGTTGAGACACACTGGGAGTTCAAATTGAATTTCTTTACTTTAGAACTCAATCTATAGATGGATCAACTGGACCCACGTCTACTGGATTTAACTCTAGAAGTCAGTAGTCACTCTTATATTATTTGTAAATCCATCCCCAAAGCTTTTTAAAATCTGCTCGAAACGCGTCCAGCTCCTCATTAAGGTGGTGCAGATTGGTCGATGCGGTTTAGGACACAGTATGACTTACTGTGAGCTGTGAACAAAAAATTAACAAGTAACATAGAGGAATCTGATTCAAGATACTTGCACTAGTGTTGTCTGAAATGGATGTCCCTAGTGGTGAATTTATACCTCTCATCAAGTCATCCTGAGTCTGAAACCACATCCAGTCTGATACTTCATGAAAATGCTTTGGATTACGTTTACGTTTACATTTATGTTATGTTTACATTTAGATTTACATTTACATTTATGTTTACGTTTATGGAAGTTACTTTTAACTTCTAGTATTTGTGTGCCTCGTAGCTCCAGTTCTAAACGAAAGAAGCAAGATTAGGCTCCACACATGTTTTGGCCATATCTGGGGGAAGTGGAAAATTGTGCAAATTGAATTATTGTATTCCATTAACTTTATGACTGTGGAAACTGATCACAAGACGAGGCCACAGACGCTGCAGATAGAGGTTAGGGTGAAGAATCAAAGGCTTACTGTGGATCAGCTGGATCAGGTGATGGGATAAGGGTTTTCTACAGGACCCCTGCCCTCCACCGCGTCTGTTTTCATTGTGTTTACAGTTGTCCTGCTACGTCTTATCCCAAGAAACATAACACAGCCAGCGCACTTTGCCCTTATCTAATCCAATTTGTCCCACCATGTGGTACCTCGCTGTCACTTAACTTGCTGATTAGGTGAAACTACACACGACTAAGCGATGCCGTCTTTTTACAGCAGAACGATGCCTTCCCTGTGTTGTTTCCACTCAGATGCCCCCTAATGAGCCCTAACCATGTTACGTGTCAACTTGGAAAAAAACACCAGCACAAATCAAAACTGAACAGGCAGGAAGCTGAGAAAGAACACAGGAAATTGGTTTGTTTTCAAATTTCCAATAACACTCCTGCATTCCCAGGACAACCGCGGGTTGTTATCTTTCTATCTCACTCCTATATACTATCACTAATTAATCCTGATCATTGATCAGCACACAATAGATGTGTTGCTAAAGCACTAAAGCCCATTCTTTGAACCAAATGGTCTGTGGCCTGAACCCATTTTTTGTATTGATCACTCTTTTGGCAAAAACCGTAAACAATTTTCACACTTAGACAGATACACTTTGTGGAATTGGCTGTTTTTGCAATGTTCTTGACACATCCTTACTCACTAAAACTATTTTTTTTACCGTAACACACCATTTATGCATAAAAGGATCAGTTGCTGGCAGAAGTTAAACACAATAACAGCACAGATGTTCTTAGTTTCTCTTGATGTGAACCAATATAAACCAGTGTGCACAGGTGGCACGGGTGAAGTAAAGTTGATACAAACAATGGATGGGAACAGTCTAAGAGGAAGAGGAGGAAGACCTTCAGGTGTGACTGGTTCCAGAATAGTACTATACTACACATAACTGTCAAGCCACATTACACTGTAATGTAAGTAATCACATTACAGGCTGTATGAGCCTGCGTAGCTGCAGACTGGTCAGAATGCCCATTCTGACCCTGGTCCAACAACCCCAGTATCAGAACTAGGCTAAGAAGCAACTGAGAAATTATTTACATTTTCATTTACATTATGTCCCTCGATGGGAGGACCAACATAATATGGGCGGGACCAACATAACTGATTGGTGTAAACTCAAGGCCCCATATGATGGAAAAACAAATCTATCCCACCTTTTAGAAGTAAAATATTGTCAGTAAGTTGCATAAAGCCTCACCCATTCACACCAAGGTTATAAGGAGTGTTTCAGTCCAGCGTTCTTTTTTGAATGTAGCCCAATGCAGAACAGAGCGCAGTCTTAAAGGCACAGGAGAGAAAACTTGTAAGAGATAAAATGAGTTTGAAAAATGGTCATGCAAAAATGAGTTCACATAAGTGTCCTAAGTGAACATTTGAAAAATGTAACAAAGCGAGTGACTCTTAACAAAAACTCTTACAAATGTGGTTTTATCCTTTTTTAATATGTAATTCATCCATGCTGACATAGCTTTAATGACGCTATTTCACTTTTGTCCCTGTCAGCAAATTGCTAACTTACATGCCTCACCGAAGGAAATCAAATATATTTTCTTGCTTTTCTCAGAAAGGTGCATAATTGTTTCAGGTCATTTTTTGCCAGCATGTTACCCGCGGCCCATCCAGGGTCAAATTACGGCAAGTGCTGTGGTGGTTGCTTAGCAACCTTCAAACAATGCAGCTTACTTCAGAGTAAAAATAGAAGCAATGCGTTGTGTTCTCCAACATTTTCTCAGTATTTTCATGTCTTAAGCCTGTTTCTTCCACCAGCAGACTATAGGAACGTGTGATTTTGAGCTGTTAAATGTCTAACTGTCAAATCAGTAACGATTTAGCTGCATGGTGACCTTCAAATCATAGATCTCACTTCAAAACAGAAACAAGAAGCAAGAATCTTCTCAAAGGAGAGATGTATCAGCGTGCAGAGATATGTCTGCCTCGGAAGAAGAGGGTACCTGACTCTTTCCGGTATGTAACATATTCTTACACACTGATTCTCCATTACATCATAAAAAGCAGCAGGATTCCTTACTGGGGGACATGCAAACTAAAATACTTGATAATATATTAGTTACAAGTTTCAGATAAAACATTGAATGTCTTTTGCACTCAGGTTTCCATGGTTAATCTGTAATGGCGAAAAAATATTTTATGGGAAAAAAAGCTAATATCCTATTAGAGTTCAGTAGGGGTGCCAGCACAAAAGAGCTTTGATATTTCAGGCCCAAACTGAAGCTCTAGCTGTAACAGCTTTAATAACAGTGTGTGCATGCACACACACTCTTGTTTGGGCTTTATACACAGTATTTGAACATTACACCATGTACTCTACCATCTAAAGCACTGATTATTTGCCGGTCAGTGTTGCCTCAATAGAACACATGCCCAAATAGCCTCTATATGTAGCTAATATATATAATTTTGTATTGTGGTCTTTGAATGCAAACCACTGTTCTCAGTAAAGTTCCTGATTTTTACTCCACTACTTTCTGCAAGACACTGTAAAGCAGCAGTTACCAACCTTCATCCTGGAGATCCACTTTCCTACATTATTTAGCTTCAACTGGCACCTAATATGCTGTCCCTGCCCATTGCTTACAACACAAAAAAATTAACATACTACTAAAAGGAAGTGATGGAGTGCTGCTACACCAACGTAGGTAATGTGAAACTCTGAAGGCTACTGTAGAGGAGACCTTTTTGGCACAAACTAACCAGATGGTTTCTAATCCTGGCTCCTCATTTTTTATGTCCAGCCATGTGTAGCTCCTCCTCTTCCTGCTCAGTGTTGTGGGACAATAGTGTCCATCAGCACCATCCTCAAATAGTCGAGCAGTTTTGAATACGCACCGTAGATCTTTCAGTATACTCAATTTTGGCACCATGAACAAAAATGCATGGTACATACTCTAACGCTAGTTAGTATAGTGTTATTGGAACACACCCTGTTCAGGAAAGCACAGGACCAAGGTTGGTGACCACTTCTGGAAAGAAAAATATTAATTTTTCCAGTACAAAAGTATATTCTACACTTTATTTGTTACCTC
>JBBJLR010040323.1:15000-29287 GCA_037577145.1 Brachypetersius gabonensis
AATGGATGGGGGTCCAGCAGGGGCGTGGCAGGGTCCAGCTCTTAGCCAATAGGCCCAAACATTTTATAACAGCCCCAGAATCTCTTCTGTGTTTCATAAAATATTCACATACAATACAACATATGTGGAGACATAAACAACTTATGAGACCCTTCTTATTTTTTCTGATCTGTTGCTATCACATCTTTTATTTGGATGTTTTTAATTGCAAGGAGTAAATACAGCATTTGTGTGTCTTAATATCAGTCTGCAAAGCAGCAAAATGTAAATATTTTAAAGGGAGTGATTCTCTTCTCTACCCACAGTACACCACCAACTCAGAAATGTTCTCACAGCCATGGATGAGCCCAGCCACTCGTGTTGATAAGCTTCACATTATTCCTTTAACAAAAATGATCGCTAAATGAAAAATATGGTCAAATTCTACCACTGTGTTATGGTCTACTAAACAGCTAAGTTGTAACATACCGCATTACGTTTTATGAGTATTCTTGTGCACAGCAAAGAAGATGACAAGACTCCCTTTCAGCAAACTTGGGAAATGAGGTGTCTGTGCAGTAATACAACACTGACAGCTGTAGTATTTTTACAACTACTACTACTAAGAACAACGACAACAACAATAATGATAATAATAATAATAATAATAATAATAATAATAATAATAATAATAATACATTACTACTACTACTACTACTACTACTATTAATAATAAAAATAATATTACATTACTCCAACAACAACAACAATAATTATAATAATAACAATCATATATTACTACTGCTAGTACTACTACTAATAATAATAACACAGGCCAACAATCAAAATGTTTGGAATGATCAGAAACCACAAAACACATTTCTAAACCAGGTTTTCGTGCTGATTTAAGATCTCCTTTAGTTATTTGCAGTCACATCAACTTTTTGAAATATGAGTAATATTAGATTTGCAATAGACTTGCATGCATTTTTGCATTTTTTTATTAAACCTTAGGCACCAATTAAGAACTGTTTCAATATTTTCAGTGTGAAGTCAGACAGGCCACACTGTGGCATAGATATAATGATCAGAGTCAGTCAGCTACCACTGTTTCTTCTAAAACCCTCAGCATATGATTATTATATGATCATTATACCAACTATCGTGCAATAAATAACTAGCTTCATCATAAAATCTATAAGTACAGGAAAAACTAAAGACAGATTTGAAATCAACATGAAAAACACAACAGAACCCACAGAAACATATCTCTGATGATTTTGACCTGTTGACCTGTGTAATTTGAGTAATAGTTAATTAGATTTTTTAACTTTTTATTTTAATTCATTTGTCTTTAAATTAATTTGCCATATGTACTAGCACTAATAAAGACAAATCTTACTTAAGATATCTTTACTAATTCTGAATGTGCTGTGTCCTTTTGACCCTGACCCTAAACATTACACTAATCATCTTTTCTCCTTTAGTACCTTGAGTTCAAGTTCTCCTATCTCATATTGTTTTTAGTATAAACCTGAGTGTGGTGCCCCTCTTGCCCTCAGCTCCAGGCTGCTGTCTGTGTTTGAGCTGGACCAGCGTGTCCAGCTCTGTGTGGCTGTAGCCCCGCCCTTTCCCGTTCAGTGCAGCAGTGGCTCTGCTATGAGGCGCCTAGTATTTTTTTCCCACCCGTATTCCGGTAAGTCCCGCCTTTCTCTCCCTGCGATTGGTTAGAAGTCTACACGCAATCTCAATCTGACTCTATCTGTGCGGTTCTATGTTAATAAGTGAAAAATTTAAACCAATCATAACGCAAGAGGCGCGATAGGCTCAGTCAATCAGAGCACGAAGAGGGCGCGGCTTGCGTGAAAACGGGTGGGAAAAACCCTTAACGCTGCCTGGAGAGAGAGAGGCAGGCAGTGCGGATTCTGCTGCTCGGCCAGGTTCTTCTCGCTTGCTTGCTGTATCGCGGTGAAGTTCATTGCTTATTATTCGATTGGTAAGTGCAATTAAATTCACTTGAGTCCTGCATTAGGGCATGAGATGTCAGGGATGGACCAGTGTTATTGCATGGGAAATAAAATGCTTCATGACGGTAAAAACAGATATTAGACAATTTGTTGTGAGATAAATGCAACTCGATACAGTGATTTGCCTGTTTTAACAGATGTTTATTGTCCATTATACCAGGCTTGTTTTGGTTATGAGGACTGGTTCTGTATATATGATGTATTTTGGTTAGCAGTCCTGAGCTCTGGCCTGATGGCTGTGCTCTAACGGTGCAGGAGAGAATGGATGCAAACAGGCGTGGTCGGATCCTGGTGCTGCTGTGGTTGTTATTGAGAGGGCGTAATGTCTCCTTCTTACGAAAGCATGGACTGTATGACTTTTCTCCTTCAAATTCTGTGTACAATCTCGTTATTTGCATCCTATTGTGCTTATTAAGAAAACCCTCACTGCCACATTAAGTATGGGTAACGTCTCCTATGTATGCTTTTTTCTTTAAGGATAAAGGCGATTCCCTCTTTAGATGTTGCAGTGTAGCACTGCCGTGTAACAGTTTAACAAACTGTGCCACACCTTCACTGGCGCGTGATTTAATTTTAATTTTATTCTCTGTCAGACTTTCCCCATAAATAAAAAAAACCTTCCAGCCTCATCCAGAAAAGCCCCTTTTACACCCACTCACTGATTACCTTAACGAACTGGATCCAGTGGGGCCCGTGACGTCACGCCGCCACGCGCAGGCCGGTTCGGTTCGACACTGAATGCGAAGTTCGAGTCCGTTTCCCCCGAACCGATTATTCCGAACCGAATCCGACTCGGAGATTAGCCCATTTTTCTGTGTTCAGGTTCAGCAGGTGGGTTTGATGTTTAGTATCAGAGTCAGGCGGGACCTCCTACCCTCTATATGTACAAAAGTATTGGGACACCTGACCATTACAGTAACAGTAATGACTTTAAAATGGAGTTGGTTCCCCTTTACAGCTATTACAACTTCCACTATTCTTGGATGGTTTTCCACAAGATTTTGGAGTTTCTGTGGGAATTTGGTCAGACTCTGATGGGCGAGAAGTCCTGGCTTGTAATCTCTGTTCCAGTTCATGACAAAGGTGTTGGATGGGGTTGAGGGTTGAAGTCAGGGCTCTGTGTGGACCAGTCAAGTTCTTCCACACTGAACTCATTCAACCGTGTCTTCATGGAGCTTGCTTTGTGCATTAGGACACAGTCATGCTGGAATAGAAAATGTTCTTCCCTAAACTGTGTCCACAAAATTGGAAGCGTGGCCAAAATGTCTTGGTCTTCACTGGAAGTATGGGGGCCTAGCCCACACCCTGAAAAACAGGTGCGTCTCAGTTCTTTTGTTCATATAGTGGATGTTAGTATGTAGTATTTTATGAGGTTATGACTTTATTGAGGAGAGACAGATGCTCTGTACTGGCATCAGTATCGGATGGATTTATTTTTTATGAATATATTAAACTGATATATAATGACACATTTATTGTTTTGATTACACATTTTAGGCTTTTTTTTTACTTTATTTCTAACCCAGTGGAAACATTTTACTGTAATGTCTCAGTATTTCTGCGGCACTTTCATTTTCTTGAGATCTTTCATTTGTTTTGTTGATGGGAGGGTGAATGGATTTGGGTTTTTTTTTGGTGTAATAATTTTTTATTGCGACTCTGGTGTGGCAGAACACCTTGGTTAAATGTTACAAGCGTTATGTTATAAATGTGGAGACACTGAAGGCTTTTCCAGGTGGATTTAGTCACAGTTTATACATTTTGGAATATAAATATTTACGTATTAGAAACTGGTGCCAGGTACGACTGCTTGTGAACTAGTTTGGTTGGTCTCTTACAAAAAAGCGTAGTAAAGCAGTATAAATACATTTTTTAGAATTCTAACACTATAATTATCTCAGACAATCTGCAATACTTGTGTAGTGATCTGTAAAAAAAGAATTCGAATTTACTATAAGATTTAAATAGGAATCTTGTCAAAATTCCTATAGAATTGCTCATTGGTGTTTTTTCCAATGAGAAAACAAAGTAAACTTCTGTTTACCAGTTGGAAATGGCTGCTAAGGGTGTTGTCTCAGCACTATAGGAGTGTTATTTCATTTGTTAATGGCTGGGGGGATCAAGGCTTTGGGGGTACTAGGAAAATATTAGTGCTGTGAGTTTAAAGGCTGTCCAGATGGTTGGTGAGTTCCAAACATAGTGTGAACCCAGACACCCCACAGAGCTGTGGGTGTTGGGTCACTTCGCACCTTGTTGTGAAAGACCTCCCAGGCACCATATTTTGATGATTTTAGGAGCTTTTTTCAACACTAATGGGGCGTGATAACACGCACTCTTGTTGTAATGTAAAACAGTTGTTGTGTTGGTAAGCTACAGCAAGCTTGTATCATCTTTACTCTCCAAGGACCCCTTAATGCCCAACACCTACATGTTTTGTAACTTCAAAGAACTGCAGCTCATGATCCTAGTCAGCGTACCGAGAAAATCCCATGGGGCAGTTCTTGGACCCAGTCCATGGAATCATGTTTTTTTTTTCTGAGGTCTCCAGCCCTAATGGACTTTTATCCGTTTACTGGGCTTGTTTTGAGACTACGGTATACAGCCACTCGCATGTGTTTTGTGGAGAATGCTGATTTAGCCTGGCGTGTTTTTCCTGCTTCCATAGCTATTAGCTAAATTAAAATCTGTTTCCTTTTTATAGCTTTACATCAGAGAGGAGCGAGAGCAGCCAGGCTTAAAAGTACAGGCTTTTGTTGTGGATACACTCAGATTTCATGGCTTTACTACAGCGCCTTGGGAAGCTCGCTGTTTAGCACTTCAGGACTTCAGCACTTAACTCTTCTTTCCAGTCAGATTTCTGTGCTTTATAGATCAGTTCCTGTGTTGGTGTAGACAAGCCGTCTCCTTGTTTTCAAGGGCGGGGTCACCTTGCGATGGAGAAACACTGGAACTACAGCGTGTGTAATGAGTTGAGTGGTGTACGTTGGCCTCCCTGGGGGGTAGAGCAGTGTAGTGCATGTGTGCCCGTGGTAAAGTGTGTGTCTGGGGACTTGAGACATTTATGCGCAGTTCGAATTTCCATCCCACGACTGGGATGCATTTTTACAAAGCATGTGGGTATGCATGTATGTATTTGGGTCTATAACACCAATAAGACTCCATGGGGAAGACTCCAAATACTACATATTACATTCACATTGATTCGATTATAAGTTACTCAGTTTATGAGCATCTGCCTGATGCATTAATGTAAATGTACTTTGTATTTTTTATACTTGAAATGCACCAGCAAAACAGTGCAACATTTATTAAATGGCACATTTCCTGCAATTTTCATTGCTACTGAATTCTAATTTTTATAACTTCCCCTGAGATCCACTAATAACTTTAGTATGGCTTTATGTACTGTAATTCAGTTTACGACCAATTTTCTTTATCCCTTATAATTAAACAGGCTGTTGTTGTTTGAGTGCCTTTAAAGTATGTAATTTTTTATATGTAAATGAGATTTGATCTGACTGGCTGCCCTGCATGCCGCCTCATTCTGCTGTTGGTAGGTTGATATGTGGAACTGTGTTGGTTTTTGTGACATCACAAAAATAGCCATTACAAAAAGGGGTGTTTTTTGCAGGAAATTTCCTAATATGGATTACGGAGTCAAACCATGGCTGCACAGCTTAGTGGTCCCCCTTTGCTCTTATCCTGTTATTACTGGCTACCTGTTGGATAGGGTGCAACTTAATTAGTTTCACAGCGCAGACAGTGGTAGAGCGGAACAGGTGGCGGAGGGTTTTGGAGGGGGGGGAGTTTATGTTCCGAGATGTTAAGAAGAAATGGGAGGGGCGTTTTGGAGGCCGCGGAGGAATCGAGGACCAGCTGTCACAAGGAGGCAGTGACAGGT
The DNA here is from genome assembly GCA_037577145.1 of Brachypetersius gabonensis. Lineage (NCBI taxonomy): Eukaryota > Metazoa > Chordata > Actinopteri > Characiformes > Alestidae > Brachypetersius > Brachypetersius gabonensis. The sequence goes on from JBBJLR010040323.1 coordinate 20,908, forward strand.
GAGGGACACATGGGTGACACTCTCGGGGTGACAGAGAAGGAGCAGAGGGGGGGTTGCATGCTGAGGCCTGTTTTAACTCTTTCTTCCAGCAAGTCTAGCAAGACAAGCATCCCGACCATCTTCGCCTTGTTTTCCCAGCTGCCTCTCCCAGGACTGCCTGGAATTCCGGCTTTTATTTTTGGGTCCAGACTCTGAGAATTTTATAGCACTCCAGCATAGCATGTGGCTGCGGGGGTCCTGAGGTCCATTTGCCTCTCCCTGTTGTTCAAATGGAAACTGGCGAAGTGCATTTGTGACCTCAAAGGAAATAAAACTCCGCGCCAGGCCATGAGCCCGTGTGTTTGCGTGGCTTGCTTTATGATCTGATCGTGAAGTGTCTGCTCAAGGGTCAGGGTTATTTGGTGATCAATATCATGGAAAATGTTGCATACAAGTTTGGACTGCCAAATCATCCACTGTCCAGTGTAAAAGTGTGTTACATTATTTCCACACCACAAATCCTCATGGTTCTATGCTTTATTATTCAGATTTTTAAACTGCAGGCTTTTTACTCAGTTACTAATCTTAAACCTCATTGAGAAACTGCGAAGAAGGTAATGTGAAAGTCGTGTTTATGAGAGAAAGGAATTTAGGCCCACATGCAGGTCTACAAGGTTAATAGCTGCATTTTTGTAATGCAATTATGAGAATAAGAGCAGCTCACATTTAGAACAGCTCCCATTGTTTTTGAAGTTTTAACAAGGCTCTCTTATCAAACCGAGGCAAGTCTAGCACAAGAGATATTTCTGTGCTGATTGAGGTTGTGAGAGTGGAGCCATAGCTGATGTGCTCATGGCTGTCTGAGGCCAAAATGAATTAGAGGAAATGAGAGACCTTCAGGGACTGGGTGAGGCCTCCAGCCCTGGAACTCACCTCTCTTCTCTTCTCTTCTCTTCTCTTCTCTTCTCTTCTCTTCTTTTCTCTTCCATTCTCTTCTGTTCTCTTCTTCTTCTCTTCTCTTCTCTTCTCTTCTCTTCTCTTCTCTTCTCTTCTCCTCTCTTCTCTTCTCATCGGTTCTCTTCCATTCTCTTCTCTTCTGTTCTCTTCTTCTTCTCTTCTCCTCTCTTCTCTTCTCTTCTTCTTCACTTCTCATCTCTCTTCTCTTCTTTTTTTCCTCTTCTGTTCTGTTGTCTTCCCTTCTTTTTCATTCTCTTCCCCTCTCTTCTTTTCTCTTTATTTCTCTTCTAATTCATTTCCTTCTCTTCTCTTCTCTTCTCTTCTCTTCTCTTCTCTTCTCTTATCTTTTTAGATTATCTACTGTAGTAAATCTGTAAAACTGATCATATGCTTTTAGGCATGGATAATATGTGGAAACCTTTAAAGTTTACTTAACATTGAAGTCCCTTTGTATTTTCTGAACTATATAAAAGCTCTGATCACTGATCGAAATAGTTTGTAGACACTAATACAGTCATTAGCGACAGCCCAAGTTCATGGTCCACATCAGTATCATCATGAGAAGATCTATGGCATCTGGCAGAATGTCTTCCTCACACTCCAGTCACTTCCTCCAGCCCCCAGCTGTGTTCCACAGCTTTGTTTAAACAGTTTAAACACAGCCTATTATCCACTCATCCATTCCCATACGCCCCCACTTCAGCAGCTGGATGGACGAACAGCCTGGGCTGGGTTGTCAAAGACACACAGCTGTGTGGCGGTGTAGGCCTTGACCCCGACCCTCATCCAAACCCTCATCCAAGGCCCTGACCTCCGAGTTACAAAACATGGCCGTTGCTGTCTGTGCGAGGACCTCATGTTCCTAATTCACAATGGAGATATTAAGATATTAGCTCCTGCTCAAGCATAATCCTTGGAGCACATATGTCAGTGGGGAGGCAAGCCATTAGCTGTAGAGGTGCTAGCATGAGTAGGGTGGGGTGTTTGATTTTTAAATTGCATTTATTTATGTCATATACTATATTGACCATGGATAAAATTACTTGAACCTGTTACATTTAACCCATATTCACCTGAGAGAAGCAGTGGGCTGCCTACAGTGGTTCCCAGGGAGCAGTGTCTGGGGATGGAACCTCAGTGGTGCCTTTGGCAGTGCTGGGGCTTGAACCCACAACCTTCAGATTGCAAGGGCAACTTCGTAACCACCAGGCTACCTGCGGGAATTGTGAGGGACTGGAAGTCTTCAGTAGTGCTGAGGTTGGTAGAGACCTTACTTATGGAAGTTCTAGGAGAAGGGGGCTGAGAATCTTCAGAGATGGAAGTTTCTGTTATAACAGAGGGTCTGAGGTCAGTGGCGTGGCAAACCTTTAGCAGTGGAGGTGCTGGCATAAATAAAGCCTGGTAAAAGCTTCATAACTGGGGACGCTCCAAACCATCACTCATTACTTTTGGCTGCCAGTAGTGGTCTGTCAATGTCACTAAGGCACTGAGGTCATTGAGTGGGCTAGCCATTAACAACGGTTGCACTAGCATTAGTGTGGCAGGATGAAGACGTTAAGAGTAGCTTTGAATAGTGGTGTAATTGTGGCAGAAACTAGCGTGTGGACTATCAGGAACTTGAAGATCTTAGTGGTTCTTGTGAATACTCTGTTTCTTTTCCTGAAGTACTTAATATTGGCCATAATGGAAGCACGGAAGCCATAAACTCCTGCTCCTCGCAGCAACAACACAATGTCAAAGTGCAATAATTGATGATTTGTAGAAGCTTTAAACTTCCAGTTGAAAGGAAAAGTGATTTCTCTGCTGTAATCCGGACCCATTGTTTTCATTGGGAACTCCCTAGGAGGGTTCAGTTCCATGGCGTGGCTGAAGAGACGTTTCCTGGCTGTATCACTGTACCCCTAGCTTCTAGATCGCCACGCTGTCCTCCACACAGTCTGGAATCTGTGTTATATGGATGCAAAATACTGTGATTGTAATGAATTCATCAAGGCTATGATGAGATGCGAGTGTCCACAGGTTTATGTAATAAAGATAAAAGTTTGTCCTTATTTTAGTTCTTTTCCCTCCTTGGTTTAGTGATCAGATTTGCATAATCATTTTAGGTTTTACATTCCAGAAGCTTTTTAAACCTAATTTTGGTGCTAATTTTGGTGTGAATTGGAATCACCGTGAACTTGAAAAAGGACCAGCGACGCTGCAAAAACTAAAATCAAAACTATGAGTATAATGATTTTAATCCACTATTTCACACACTACACTGAACTAAATCCATTTAAACCGTCTGAATTCTGCTCTTTTTGTAAGAAGACATGCAGCTGGTGACAATATCATAATGTGCACACAATGGCATACTGCAAACGAATGTAACCTAATAAAATCACAATAACCATAAATATTGTCATGTTGCTGAATTACTTAATCAAATTGTGATGCATGTATTGCTTCAAAACATTGCAAATTCAAGACTGCCTGGGGAGCCTTTTTTGTTTTTTTACACAAGTTTTTTATCCATGAAACCAATGTTTTGGTGTCTCAAAACACTGGTTTTATAGTAACCACACAATTACACTTCATATATTATTGTGGAAATGCATTTTCTAGTTTTGCCTGTATTGCTTCATACTAGGGCTGCACAATATATCAATCAAATCATCACAAATTTACCGTCATCGCGATATCAACATGCACAATATCCATATCGCGAAAGACTTGACTGAACTGCAGTAAATGGTGTTTTTCCAAAACTCTTCACCCAGTGCCACAGAGAAGAGGGCAAAAAAATCACTGAGCAGTTTCTTCATCTTCTGTGCTGCTGTTATAGATTGTTCCTTTTGCTATTGTTCTCTGGCTAAGAACTTACTATAATTTAAATTAGGTTTACATTTATTTAAGATTTAAAATGATTAAAAAATATATTTTCAGATTTTGTTCAATGGTTCAAATGTTTTACGGGAGGCATTAAATGCTCTCTTTAAGTAAATTCTTTTTAAAAAAAAACATTGTAATGGAAATATTGCATTTAATTTTTTTCCTTCATACACCAGTCAGCATCTGAAGTCTATGTTACCAGCAAATCCAACGCAGAAAAACATTAACACTATAAAGGCTAAGTTTTTACTCAGTTATCACATGTGATACCGCCATCGCAACACTCAACAACATTATCGCATATCGCATGTTTTCCTAATATTGTGCAGCCCTACTTCATACACATATTTGGTACCATAAAATAAAATATAACCGAGTGTGTAATGTATCAAGGAACAAAATGGAACGGGTGTTTATGCAAGCCAGTTGTTTTCAGATCATAATCTCATTTTATAGATCACAGTACAGGACGTGTGTAATATAATACTGACACTTTATCGCCATATTTGGGTACAACAGTGTACATTGCATTGTCACCTGGAACAGGGACAAGATATTAGCATGTGTGTGTGTGTGTGTGTGTGTGTATTAGTAAGAGAGATAGAGAGGTGCAGGCCAGCAGACCAAATCAAGCTGTATAACCCAGCCCTCTTCCTCAATATGAGAAACACACTTCAGGCACGTAATCCATTTGTGATTGATTCCTGGCCTCCACCCATTCTCTCTCTCTCTCTCTCTCTCTCTCTCTCTCTCTCCCCCACCTTGGACTGGCTGAACTCAGGCTGCTTGTCTTCTGAGGCGACAGTGATCTCATCTTCAGTTATGGGAGGAGGAAATTAATTTGAAAAGTCTGCGTTCGCCTCACATATCAACAAACACATTTTTCGGGGTGTTGTTCTAAGCAACTGCGTAATCAGACCATTGGAATTAGAGCAAAGCGGCTGTGTTTGCCATGTCTGTGGTAATAATTGCACATTACATATTCTTCTGTGTATTCAAGAAAGTACACATGAACCTCAAAGAGGCCTGTATTAGGGGAGGGCGATATGGTGGGATCACAACATCACAATTCTTTAAGACATTTTCACAATGTGCTGTATGCCACATGATAATTCATTTTTCAGGAATTGGGTTTATACGTTTAAAAAGCCTAAACAGATTTAGAAATTACTGCCATTAAAAAAATACTGCCAGAATGATATGCAGCAATATTTATTTAGCCAAAATTTTGTTTAGAAGAAGGAAGAAAATGAGAAGTAATGTTACACTGTTTCTGTCAGTATGTTTGTCTTGAAACTTTCACAATATAAAAAGCTGCTGGTGTTTTCCTATTGTGTAATACAAATAACATTAAATACATTGATGCAAGTTTTGGTTCCAACTGGAGATTTTTTGACTAAACTAAATGCCGTTTAACAGAATTAATTATGCTCTCTTTGTAATGAAGCATGCAGTTTCCTAGTGTCTTTAAACTCTGATGATGCCAAGATATATCCAGTAAAGCAGGTTGTGACAAAATTTTAGTCAGTACCGGTAAGGCCTCGTTCACATGGACGTCTGAACCAGGCGTTTTTCTGCCGTTCGTGACGCAGGTGAGCGCCTATTGAACGCCGCCCGTTTTTCTGCTCATTGAAGCAATTCGAAGAGTCCACACGGCGTTCAGCCCCGGCGTTCGGCCGGCTGCGCGTTCGGATGGCGTCAAATAAACGCTGCATGCAACATTTTCTTGGCGTCAAAATAATACACGAAACTACAGATTGGGCGTCAGGCTGGCGTTAAACGGCGTCAGACGCCAGTCGAACGCCTTGCTGACGTCGATCAAGCGTCGCTACCAAACGCCACAAAAACGCCTATGGTGTTCAGAGCGCGTTCATTTCGATTGTGCGTGTGGACAAGGCCTAAATGTTGTCTTGCTGCCCACCCCGAGCCTGGATGTCCTCATTAAAGGCTGTTTCCATTCTCATGTGTTGAATTATATTTACCTGTGTCTTGTCAAAGTTCACCTTGATGTCAGAAGCTGTAAAACTAACTGTTTTGCCTCATTTTGAGAATTCAATTATTTGAAATACGAGTCAAAATGCTGTCGCTGCAAGCTGGAAACTTAAATGTTGCAAGCAGTCTTTCAAGGTCAGGCCTGCAATCTGTAATCCAGATTTGAGAATGCACTCTCCCTCTCCCTCTCTCTCTCCCGCTCCCTCTCTCTGTCTCTCTATCTCTCACTGTCTTTCTCTCTCTCTCTCTTGCTCCCTCCCCCCTTCTCTCTCCCTCCACTCCCCCTATATATACATCTCTCTCTTCTTTCTCTATTGGATACAGTGCAACTCTCTCTCTCTCTCTCTCTCTCTCTCTCTCTCTCTCTTCCCCTCCCTCTATCTCTCTCCCTCCCTCCCTCCTTCTCTCTCTCTCTCTCTCGCTCTCTCTCCCTCTCTCTCTCTCTCTCTCTCTCTCTCTCTCTCTCTTTGACATTCTTGATTGTTTTTCTCATTATAGTTACCTGCTCTGCTGGCCTGAGTTTTCAGCTGTTTTTACAGTTGCACCATACCCACCAGAGCCTCGTAGTTTGTGTAATAACAAGAGCTTTCCAGTTGCCCTCGGGAGAGTCGGGCGCGTTCTTCATGTCCTGCTGATGTGCAGAAGTGAGCGGCATTCGACTCAGTACAATAAACATGTAATTGCCGTGTAATAAAGCTCCACTTTCCCTTTACTCCGATGGTTCTCACTGACACAGTGTGGAAGTCGTTGAAGAGGCTTTGGAAAAGATGAGGTCATCTTGAAGAGACACACACTTCCCAGGTCACTGGCCCCAGTCCACTTATCTCCCCATTTTCCCATCGGCCCCCTCCTGAACCAGTGAGGCAGGAAGTGCTGACCCATGGCCCCAGTACTGCTGCCTCGATGTGAAACCTCTGTCGTGGTGCCACTGGGGTCTTTGGCCGTGGCTATTACTTTTATAGAAGCAGTGACTGGATTTGCTGATGTTTATTTTGGAGACAATTTGATTCAGTATAACGTTTCCAGTTGTACCGCTATTCACAGGTCATTTCTTGATTATTTTGATAGAACTTTATAAAAAATACACCAAATGTGCAAATTTGACCCATTAGTTAAATGTAGACCGTGAAAACAACACCTTGAGTATTTTTGGTAATAACCTAAGATTTTAATTTACTTCCAACATATAAAACATACTTTCTTGAATAATATTGTGACTGATTATAATCAGTTCACACTTTTTGCAATCTATTGAATTGCCTGTGTCAAACCAGTACATCGGTACTCAATATTTATACCCCCACATTGTGTGTGTGTGTGTGTATGTGTGTGTGTGTGTGTGTGTGTGTGTCAGCCGAGCCGGCGCATTTTAAACTCTCGTCTGCCAGAGTTTTGTTTGGAGCTGCTTGAGAGGAGTGTTATTCATCTTTCACGTCGCCTGCGTAGTGTGAGTTTGTCTCCTAAGAAAACCATTTAAGTCTGCATGATCAATTAGGCCGCCGTGGTTGCTGCAGATCAAATAGTAAGTGACAAAAGGCAGTATGATTAAAGATATCATCCATGAGAGTTATGTTGACATGTTTAAAGCATATGTATATCATAATTCTGATAATCTATGAGAGCAGTCACAGTTATATGGAGAACATCTGAGACTGCGACTTCATCTCCAAAGACCTAATTGCTACCGACTGAAAGCAATTTAATAGAATACATGATATAGAATACAGTCTTACCTAGTAGTTAGCACTGGATAAACAGCTTAACCACATCAAACTTTGAAGCTAATGTCGCTAATAAGTAGTAGAAATGTACCTAAAAATTTGCACCATGCAGAATGTTGTCCCATGTCAAACTATTAGGCTAAAGTAGCTAAGAAGAAATTAGCATTAGCATGACTGCTATCTTTTTTAATGCTGCGAGCTAATAGAGCAAACATATGTAAACATATGTACCAAATAGCATCACACAAATTGCTTTCTCATAAAATATGATGTGGCTATTATCAAACAAGTAATAGAAACTTACCTACTAATTAACATAACACAAACTGCTTTAATATTCCATAACTGGAACCTAATGTTGCTAACATTCATGAATTTTCTGAAACTGCTTAATTCTTACTAGGATTTAGATTCAAACCTCCAATCCTGGATGCGTGAAACACAGCGCAACCCATTGTGCCACCATGGCCATGTGTCTGACCTTGTTGTTAAACAGTAATAGAAATTTGCTACCAGCTAGTATAGCACAAAATGCATTCTCGTACCGTGCTCTTAAGTTAATGCCGCTAGCAAAAATTGGAAACTTATGTAAAGTGCTTTCTCATATTGTTCTCCGAAGTTAATGTAATTAACAAGTAACGGAAAGTCATGTATTAGCTTCATGCAATTTGCTTTCTCATATCATGCTGAAGCTAATGTTTGATGATTGAAGATTGGAGAGAGTATGGAATATTATGCACCGGTGAGCATCACGTAAACTGCTCTCATATCATGCTCTCAAGCTACATTTACATTTACATTTACGGTATTTGGCTGACGCTCTTATCCAGAGCGACGTACATCAGTGCTTAAGAAGTCCA
>JBBJLR010040324.1:0-12183 GCA_037577145.1 Brachypetersius gabonensis
TTAACTTATTAATGTTGCTTTTTGAGATTTTAAACATAGACTTGAATAAAACCAGTTAAACAAAACTCTTGCATTTTTTAAAACTGTGATTGAAATAAAATAATAGGATCTAAAATATCTTGTTTGAGTGAATGTAATTGGTGTGTGTATGTGTGCCCTGCTCAGGATGAGTCCCTGCCTCGCGGTTTAAGTGGTTACAGAAAATGAATGAATGAACGAATGAGTAAGTGAACAGGATGGAATTATCAATTGGTATTTTGCATATTTCTCTTTTCTAACTACTTTTGATGTGGGGCTGCTTCTTCTGAACTGCTGGTAAGCGTTACTCTGAGGGACTGGATGCTTGACTGATGCTTCAGATGTAGATTGGAGAGAGAAATAATTAAATATTTGTTTTCAGTTATGAGAAAAACAAAGTCTGAACAGTAGAAGAATAAAAACAGATTTATTTGTCAAAGTCTATCCATCTCATTTTATGAATCACTGTATGGTTTACGGACACCAAGTAGGATACAAGTCCTCTTATAAGTACTTGTAGTCAGGTCAGTGAGCAGGACTGTCTGTTTTCAGGCCATATGTGCCGGGATAAAAGCCTGTGTTGTGGCCTAACTTAAACTCTGGCATCAGGCTTTGCCTAAGGTCACAGAGGCTGTAGTTAGATGAAGGTCAGGGAAATTAGGATCTGCAACCTTGCATTTGGAGTCATCATCCCTTGCGCTCCATCCAAAAATCAAGCCAGTAGTATTCCAGCTCCTGCTGTGCTGCCCAGTCCTGAAGCAAATTTAGGTCTAACTTAATTTTTAGAGATGTTTATTGTTATTTATTCACTCATTTTCAGCTCAGATGTTTTCTGTTATGTTCTGTTTGGTTTATTATCACTGTTTTCTGAGATTGATGATTCTCTGAACCCATACTGATTAGGTGTTTTTTTATCATCTTGTTTGTTGGAGAGTGTGCGGTCACACGAAGGGCAGAACAGGGTTCCTCTGAGACATGGTCCCATTTGCCTTGCTGGAAGACTTCTGCCGGATTCCATCTCTGTCAAGTGACTTCCCAGGTCTCAGCTGACAAACGCTACACGATGGTGTCCTTTCTTGTCAGCAGGGTTTGACATCTTTTCTGTCAGTGTGACCTGGGTTTGGTGTACATACCCTTCCTCCACAAAAGGTCCAATGTCCTCTGTATCAGCCAGACCTTGAATGTTTTCTGCAAGGTTAATCCACCAGTCATTCCTGAGGGTGCACCGATTGGATTGTAGGGTATTGCAGGTTTTTGATAGATGTCTTTAGCAGCCTGATTGTTGGGACTATCAAGGACATGCTTGTTGCACGTATATTTCCCTTCCAGGAGCTCCTGTGTTTCGTGTTTTGTGTGTTTTGTGGTTGGCTTTACTTGAACATCGTTCGCTTCAGCCAACTGTTGGACAGGATTTGCAGCACTTTACCTTTTTGCATATTCTCTCACCAATTTTGAATATGGAGTTTTGTGGGCGTTGCCTCTTGGGATGTGGTTTAAAGGTAATGGCAACGTTGCAGCTGACTACTCTGTGGTTGATGTAGATGTCACGACTTGGCATGACTCTGCTGTGTAATTTGAGTTTTTCACTTTTACTTGTCGTCAAACAGTCCTTTGGTAAAATAAGTTTGGACCTTGGGTCCACCTGGAGGATGTTGAAGTTGAAGTTGGCTTGTAGAGTGGGGACATAAACACAGATGACATTTCCAAACTCGTTCTCCTAAACCTGACAGATGTCACTCTTCTTCTGCTTTACCTGACCAGAACAGCAACCAGCTGATGCCTTGGTCTGAGAGTGAACCTTGCTCTGCAAAGTATGCTTCACTAACAACAAATTTGACGTGCATTCTGGTGCGTTCCCTTGCGATTAGCATCGGACAGGGTAGTTGCTTCTGCCTTCACCTGTCATTGTGCATACATTCCAGCATGCAAGTCTTCATTTCCTTCCTTGTTTTCTGCCTTGAGATGCCCCGTGGTTAAGCTTCTCCAGTAAAGCAGGGCTATTCAACTACAAGTGGGCCGGATACGAAAGTCACTGAGGGTTCGGGGGCCACAGAATATCTTGCTGTCCAGGCAGAGTGGAGGGGGGGGGGCTGTGCTAACGTGATTTTGCGCCGGGTCCGTTTATGGGGGTGGGGGGTCTAGCAACGGTTCTAAACGAGAAACGAGAATTCTGACCATTAAAGTCGTTAGAGTAGATACATCACAAGCTAAAACTACAAAGATTGTCCCTCGCTGTGTGTGATTTTCCCCTCGCTGAGTGTGTGTGTGGCTGAATTCTCTTTTGTTACCGCCAGCTATGCTCTGCATTAGGTAACACACCCATTTTCGGACAAATCCCGCCACTTTTGGCAGCGATTGACTAATAATATGGCAACTTCTGTGCTCGGATTGGCCAATCTCAGCGAAAGTAGCGGGGACTACTAGCCAATTATCATCCAAATCCCATTGCTTTATTATATCACACGAATCACTCACTGATTACCTGACAGTCTGGCGGGCCATAAAAAAATTCCAAAGGGCCGGATCCGGGCCGTGGCCAGCGGGCCGCTAGTTGAATAGGCCTGAAGTAAGGTTTGGGTGAGGCAAACTGGGTATATGCCACCTTTTCTAGACAATTCTCCATGTATCCCAAGCAGAGCTATCCCTGAAGAGGACTGCTTGGATGCTCAGGGCATTGCTGAATAGTGTTGCTGCCTTTTATAAATTGCAACAGGTCTTTGTTTTCTCTCCTTCTGCCTCACTAGTTGTTCAAAGTGGAGCTCACCTCCACTCTTTAGGTTGGGGGTCTTTTCTCAGTAGTTCAGCAAGCCGAAACGACCAAGGCGACTGCCGAGCTGTAGATTTTTGTCAGAGTAGCGTTCTCTTAGATAGACTGCCATACAGGGCTGAGGGGCTCCATCTGCCCTGCTATTTGCTTTTAGCTGGGGGCTGGTATGTGGGCACCAGGAGGCCTATATACCACGCGTTTTGGGGCCAGACCTCCCCAGAGTCCTTGAATATGTAGCCTGGGGCAACATGGTACTCAGTTTCCATCTGTCAGCACAAGGCGTCTATACATGGGGCCTCCTGTGAAGAGGATATGTACTAGCAGGAGAGATTGACACACGTAGCTCTGCTTTTATGGTGCTGAAAACAGCAGTGCTGAAAACAACAGTGCGAGCCAACAGCACGAGCAGAAAGTGAGACAATTTCATGCACTAGTTGCATCACACAGCAACTATATCAATAACCCCTATCAATAGCTCACGCACTGCAGTACCACATTTGAGACCCCCTTTTCAACTGCAGTAAAGCAATCATGGAAAGTAATGGCTAGCAGCTACATTAAATGTTTGAATGTTGCGTTGTACCATTACTGAATGCATGCAGCAAGTTATCAAACACTCTACATTTCACAGAAGCAATTGCATTTTTTATTAACAAATCATTAGATTAGAAGACTTTGTAGAACAGCAAGTAAAACATCTTATCTTAATGTCTGTTACAAGCTGTTAGAAGTTTCTGTGCACAGCAGCTGCATTACCACTCTTAGCTTGGACATAACTAAAACAACCAATTATACATAATTCAAAAATACCAGATGATTTTACTGTGAAAATTCAATGGTGATTGGACCAATAGAAATGGTCTAAAACTGCTCATCTTTTTACTTCAACTTCCTGAAAAAAAAAAATTGATCTGACAGCATGCCTACAAAATATTTGCATGAAAATACTGCAGTTTCCTTGGTAAAAGGTAATGTGCAGGCATTAAGTGCATTAAATTTCAGTAAAATATTTTTAGAAGCTGCATTACTGAAATTGCAGGAAAACTGCATCTGTCTATTATACACTTTACTGAAACTGCATTATACTGCAACATACTGCATGATCATAGCAGCCAATTCCATAATAACAGCAGTTCAATTTTGTGAGGGCAATGACATGATATGTAACATAGTGTCCTGGGTGTTTCACCTACACCACAATATTAAGACTGATGGACTTCCTGGCGTAGATGCACTGTGGGAAGTGTAGTTTGTTGGCTGTGATGAGGCCTGCTGGAGCTCTTCCACTCTCAGCCCTGAGCCATTCTGAAGCTCTGTAATTCCCTGCCTGTATCATCTCACAGTCTGATATGATTTGCCTCTATGGAGCCAGTACTGTGTGTGTGTGTGTATGTGTGTGTACCGTACTCTGCGGTGAAAATCATTCGCCCACACACTCAAGCTTGTGGCTGTCAAAGGGTTTAAGGCTGAAGAACGGAGTGCTTCTCACTCTGTATCAGTCTTTATTGTGAAGGAAGGGAGAAGAGCGACACGGATATAATGGCACCCACACTGGGTAGAGGAGTCTAACAAGTTCTCTGTGTTGGCAGGATGCCAGCCCAAAAGCTAAAACCATCAGAATAATCATTAAACATTATCAGTTTCATAACTCTCATCATCATTACTGACTGTCATCATCATTATCGGTGCGGAAGACCATGCTGAGCCGGTGCTAAGGCACGCTGTACTGTTTTACTGTACATTTTACATTTACTTCTCCCTGTTCAGTCATTAACCTTCAAGTAATTCTAAAGAAGCCTGAAGCCCTAACATAAGGCCTCGTTCACACAGACGTTTGAAATGAACGCGCTCTGAACGCTATAGGCGTTTTTGTGGCGTTTGGTAGCGACGCTTGATTGACGTCAGCAAGGCGTTTGACTGGCGTCTGACGCCGTTTAACGCCAGCCTGACGCCCAATCTGTAGTTTCGTGTAATATTTTGACGCCAAGAAAACGTTGCATGCAGCGTTTATTTGCCACCATCCGAACGCGCAGCCGGCCGAACGCCGGGGCTGAACGCCATGTGGACGCTTTGATTTGCTTCAATGAGCAGAAAAACAGGCGCCGTTCAATAGGTGCTCACCTGGCGTCATGAACGCCAGAAAAACGCCTGGTTCAGACGTCCGTGTGAACGAGGCCTAAAGCAAAAACTGTATATAGGGGTATGTGATATGAGAACATTTTTATATCACAATATTTGCCAGTCTCAAGACAAGAATACATAAAAATATACCAAAGTACTAGTAGTAATACTTATTCTTGTAATAATACTTCTGCTACTACATACATGATTAATACTACTAGCCTATACAATTTTTATGATCAAGGAAAATGGCTTGGGTGGCAGGGGTGGTTGAAAAATCTGCCTAAAAATAAGCCACTATTATTATTATATAGAATTTATGCGTTTTTCAATGTTAAGAAATGACAAAGGATTACTTCTTAACACTGTGAAATAAGGTGAGACCAATGAGAAACAATCTGGTAATGGTCATTAATGAGAGTTGATATTTGTAGATAAACCCCTTTATGGGGTTTATCAGTATCCATGATATGGTGCGCCAAAGATATAGTGCAACAACAATATAAAGATACTCATTTTGATACCAACATACCACCTATCCATATACTGCATTCAGTCTCAATATAAAGAGGTCAGTCCCCATGTAAAGGTCCACCTTTATGGGACAGGAATGTCTTGTCAGTATGTTTGCAATATAACAAAAAATCAGATTCGGAATCAGAAAACCAGAGGAAACTGTCTATGTTACAATTGCATAGTCACAGAGACAAGAACAATAATTTAAGTAAAAAAAAAAATCTCAAATAGCAGTTTGGAGTTGTTTTCTATGCATATCAAGTACATTATTACACGTAATAGAGATCAGTAGTAGATCAGTAGTATTGACATAAGTAGTGACATTTCACATGGCTGGTCTATTGCACATAATGATTTAGCTGCCAAAACCTCAAAAGTAAATGTAAATGTAATTTAAAGAAATGCACGGATACGAATATACATATACAGTAACATCTCAAATTCATACACTGAAGAGAACATCTGAAGAGCACATACAGCATGAGCTCGTCACTTGCTGTGAGGGATCACACGTGCCTGAGGGACTTCAAGTGATGGAGTTAATTTAACGCTGTTGAAGTTAATGTGTTCAAGCAGTCCCCCATGATATTGGAAATGGAGTTCATATGGCTGCTATAAGTACTGGTATTTTTCCAGTCCAGTGTTTCACTAAATGCTTGAATATATGAAGAATTTTCATTGCCAGTGGACTGACTGGCAGACTCCACTAGAGAACGTGAGCCAGTAACAGTGTGGTCATACCAGACAGCAACATTATGTGAAATGACTAGGTCATAATTATGAGTGTCTGTATGTTAATGTCTCATTTACTTTATTAAACAAATGCTTTGGAGAGTAGTGCTTCACGGATTTATTCATCCACCCTGAGCACAGCCTTTTCAGGATCAAAGGAAGTGATCATCTGCATGCAGAGATAGAATACAGCTGCTTGCATGAATTATTTTAAAGTTTGCGATGTTAAGTAATACTAGTAAGTGAAACCGGTCTGTCTTATCTTTTGGGCCTGATGTGAGAATGTGGCTTATTGATAATATGCCATTTATTACATGATTTCTCTGTGTTGTTGTGTTTACTCATGTATATGTAATAATGTAATATGTATTATAGTGATGTAATTTAGTTTGTCTCACAAAGAAGTCAGTAACTATTAAATTTGATACGATTATTTGACTGTGCCCAACTAGGATGCATACATGATGTTATTAATCTTCTGCCAGATTTAAATGAGTAGCTTTCCTATTTTTGGATCCGATGTTGGGCACGTTAGGTTCATTAAGCACTATGAACCTAACAATGGCCACAGTTCTCTTTTTATATAGGTAAATGTAATCTATATATTCTTGACAAGTGACCATACTTGGTTCATGGTTCTAGCAGTCAGTGGACTGTGGTGTGTGTGTGTGTGTGTGTGTGTTTCTGCATGGTTTTACTGTCAGGGTCATGAGCACAGGCTGCCAGTGGACTGTGGAATCTGTTTCTTTGTGAGTGTATGTGTGTGTGTGTGCGTGTGTGTGTGTGTGCTCACATATGCATGGTGGTTTTGCTGTCAGGGTCAAGAGCATGAGCATGGCTGAAGCCCAGAGACTAGCGTGATACATCAAGCCAAGCGACAGGCAGCTTTTAGTCTTAAAGATGGCCAGCACTCACACACTGACCATACTGGCCCTGCATATAATACACAGGGGTGACCTCTCTGTAGGTGGTCTTTCTGACCTTCATATTACCTGGATCTTGCGGAGCTAAACACACAGCACACTCATAAACAAACACAAAGACACAGTCAGTTATAAAAAATTTATCACTGGCCTCATGAAAAATGATCAGCCTGTGAGTGCGGCTGCATGTTCAGGTGTCGTTAACCAGAAATTGTCTGGTAATAACCAGTGAGTTGTGGTTAACACGATTTTTTGCCCATAAAACCAACATTTAAGTTTCTCCAAACACTGGTTTTATAGCAACCATGCCGTCACACTTCGCATTTTTCTCACAGAAATGCAATGTAGCGTTCATCAAATATGGGAACACTATGAATCATTATTATGTGGGGCATGCGGGGGTGTTTAAAATAGAGGTGAGTGAGAAGGGAAAGGCCAAGCTATGAGATCACTCCACATGACCCCGAAACACTCTCTCCATTCCCTTTTGCCCTTTTCATGCTTAATTAAAATCACAAGTCTGGAGCAAGTATGAGTGGGCCGAGGACAGTTAGATACTATCTACTAGATTTGTGTCCAGCTTGTTAGTAGCAGGCTTTAGAAGGCTTCTGCCAAGTTGTGATGCAGGGATTAGTTTATGGTCACCCAAGCTGAGTAGTGCCCTGAGGCCACAGTGACAGAGACTGGGCAAAGTGGCACTGCACCACAGCCTTTTGTCTTTAAATAGAATCTTAGCAATGGGCAAGACATAGATAACACCCTTGGGCTTATCTGACCTTTACCATCAGATGGCTTAGAATTAATTGGAAGGGTGAGATGAGGTTGAAGGGCAAGCAAGAAGATGAAACAACAGCATGTTGCTATATATATGTATATATATATATATATATATTCTGCTATACAGCACATGCTGTGATTTTGTTTCTTGCCATCAGCATCATGTTGAGAAAATGTGTCTTTCAACCACGTAATGACCTCGCAATTAAGTAGATCCAGTAATACAGAGAGAAAATGTACAAAAATGTCATACATTTTTCCCATACATGAAAACCTGCAGTCCTTTTTTGGACATTTGACCAACTTTAAAATGACACATTCTGATATATCTTACTGCGATAGGATTTTTGAATCTGTTTAAGATGAAGGGTATATGTCATACATTTTATGCTTTAAGAGCATTTTACTGAAAGTTTTGTCATTCTGGATAAACAGAGGGTTTTGTCATTCTGTCACAAATGTGCCGCTGCATGTTACGACTGCTCCATTTCTCGTCCTCGTATTTTAGAGTTTTTAAATGTTCTTGTTTTATTTACAACAGTTAATTATTTCACATAGAATTTTTCTGTATTTGTCTTTGTGTCTCCATGTGTTTGTGCAGTCATAACATAATCAATTCCCTCTGGGATCAATAAGGTTGTTTTTGTTCTGAATCTGAGTCTGGATATACATAAACTGCACATCTGCTATGCTGGTGCCTTCAAGGTCTTTGCAAGCATAATTAAGGCTCTTCTTCCTAAAGAAGATATCCAAGAACACTTGCTTATCTCTTCCCAGGCCAACATCCAGAATTCTGTCCAGATAGGCACCTCAAATTATTTTAGGAGCCTGACAAGAGGTACACACACACACACACACACACACACACACACACACACACACACACACACATACACACACACACACAATGCACAAAACCAATAGCACTGCACAATTACCCTCTATATGTATTCTCTGTCTGGCCTGGCCTGGACTACACTCCTTCCACAAAAGTAAATCTGAAGGCACAATTTTTAGACATATGGTGACTGAACGGTGGAATTGTGTTTATTTTCACTCTGCCTTCATTTCTGTTTGCAGGAATGATAACAGGACATTTTCCAGTTATAAAATATTGTAACGTGTTAGAGTCTAAATTCTTCAAATTAAAATGTGTATGTGGCCCTGGAGACTATGTCCCTCAAGACTATTAAATGATGATGTGAAAAACTTCTCTGCATGTGCGTGTGCATTTGTGTGTGTGCAGGTATGTTTACTAGTACATGTGAATAGTAGAGAGTGTAGTAGAGAGTAGTAGAGAGTGAATAGTAGTAGAGTACATGTGGGTCAGAATAACTGGGCACTGAAACTGTCCAGCTGCTTCTCACAGACCCAGAGAGGAAGTGCTCTAATTAATGACCAGTTTGAAGCCTGGGAGGAAACAGCAACATGTTGATGCCCTGCTTCCACAATCCGAAAAACACTAATAAAAGAGTCATCAGGAAAAACACGTCATCATTCTCTAATGACCCTGTTTTTAGTTATTTTCTGTATTTTGTAGCACTCTGCCATTTCTGGTATTTGCACACACTACAACCCAGTTCTCACGAGTGACTACTTAAATGCATAGTAATTGACACTGGCCAATTGGCCAAGAATCCGGGCCCGAGTCTCTGGTGAGTTTACCAAGAGGCAAGGAAAACCTCCTTCAGCAGGAGGAAGAAACTTTGGTAGGGACCAAGATTTAAAAGAGAGACCCAGCCTCCTCTGGTTGACACGGAAAGAGAGAGAGAGAAAGAGAGACTCTGTGAAGATAAACAAAAATAGGCTTTTGTGTACAAACTTAATCACTGTTAGAGTCAGTAGAGGTTGTTTTTGCTGAATCAGAATCCGAATCAGAATCAGAATGAGAAAACTTTAATGATCCCAAAGGAAGTACTAGTAGTGACTGCAGGACACAGGGACACAGAGACAAGAACAATACAAAAATATAAGTCTAAATAAAATTCAAATAAAATAAAACTGTAGAAAAAAGAACACACTATGCTATTTAGAGAAATGCTATAGATAAATAACACAGTCGAGTGAAACATCACAACACAAATGGTAGTTTGGAGCAAGTTATTGCACTTAAAAGAGAATCTAGTAGTAATATTAAATAATGAAATGTAATATTGAGTATTGCACATGAAGACAAGGCAGGAAGCAGACAGTCTCTAGTTAAGAACAATAGGAACATCAGTCGCTGCCATAGCTTTGAACAGCAGCTGCCCTTGCATGGGGGAGGAGCATGTGGGGAGTCGAAAGCAGCCGAACTAGTCAAGGACACTTGGTTACGGGGCACTAGTGATTGCTGACGTGTGATGAGGTGGTGACCTGCGGCCCCAGTAGTGATAATTTGGGCCAGACAAATGTGAGGTGGTTCTCCTCAGGCGGTTCTGATTAGGTTTACAGTGTATGACTGTAAGGAGTGCAAATTGAGACTCCGGCATATCCCACTATAGCAGCCTAGCTAGAAAGGGCAGAGCTGTGGGGTATGATAGACATGCCATGCCCCCACTCCACCGTCAACAAACCTGAGTGAACGTGTGGAGTGGTGGGACAACAGCACCAGCATCCCAGTCAACTAGAATTCTCTGTGTCCACAACCACCCACTTCTACACCCGTCATCTGACAGGGCAAATGAAATTATAATTGTGAACTGTGTGACAGTACACTAATCTTAGACAATGTGTTTTTTACTCAGTCTTAGTCTTTACTCAGATTTGTGAGAATAGTGGCCAACTACATACAGTATGCTTGTAATTTTGTCTGTTTGCCAGTACTCTGTTAATCTTACTCGACTGGAGAGAAACTATGGGTGGTAATGCTATACTACTGTATGGTGTGAACTTGGCAAGCTGCTTTCCTGCACAAGCTGAGTTGAGGCCACAAAGGAAAAAGATTTGCAGTGTGGAATGGAAGATGCTGTTCCAAAGAGAGAAATGAGTACACAGAAGATTTAAGACAGCTGTGATGCCCAGTGGGGACATCATGTTTTGAAGCAACACTAGAAAGTATCTAGTTTTTCTCATTTTCACTTCTGCTGCATTAGCTGTCAAAGTAGCATATATGAAAGTGACAAAAGGTTTTATTTGGTGTGATGTCAGAGAAAAAACACTTTTGATTCCCCAAAGTTCCTCTCTGGTATTTAAAGAAACAACATATGAAGGGTTTTTCAAGGCTGTGCTGCACATTTTGATGTTTTAACTACTCCGGACACTCTTGATCCAAAACATCAGCTCAGTAACATCCTCTAACTGAGCTGAAGTCACTTTGTTAAAGATGGTAAAGCATAGAGATGTATAAGTATAGTGTATAAAATAAATAAAACACTGCTTCTGTGAACACTGCTTTACACATTAAAGGCCTTTAAATAGCCATATTAGTTATATAGTAGGGTCAAGTCAAGTCAAGTTTATTTATCCAACATTCAATGTGCTTTGCAAGAATATAATACAAATATTAACCATAAAATTAGTAGGAAGAAGATTAAAAGTGTAATGTAAATGAAGATACTTACAAGAAGGATAATAAGGTTTTTTTTTAGCAGCTTTTTAAAGATGGCTACTGTTGGTGCAGATATTACACCTAACCCTAACCCAGTTGGTTTCAACTGTGGGCAGCATAGTGTAAGGACTCATTTATAGTTGCTTCTGTATAATTAGTCTTAGGATTAATAGCTGAATAATGAGTTTAAAGGATTCAGTATGTGGAAAAGCTGATTTTAAATATACATTATTCATACATACATGGAAACTAAGCTGTTTTTAATTCAATTTTCTGATGCCATGAAAACACATTGAAATCCACCAAAGAACTCATTAGATATATCTGTCATATAATTACTCTCACGGTCTACTTTTTCAACACCACTAACTACATTTGGTGCTTTTTGAAGTGCATAGTTTACAGTTACAGACTGTAGTCCAGGGGAGATCTACTTTCCTGAGAAGTCGAGCTCCCGACACAATCCACAACATCTGCAGCACTTCTTAAGTTCCTGACTGGGTGGGATATTAAGAATGGGGTTAGGGGCAGCATGTTAGATGCATGTTGGAGCTAAACACAGTAGGTAAGTAGATCTCCAGGAGGGTTGGTGACCACAGCTGTAGTCCATCTGTTTCTCTGCATCATTTATTAGCTTCAGGAACCCGACCAGACCACTAGTGAGAAAGTATTCCATGGGTAATGGATCATTCTCAGCCCAATAGTGACACTGTTGTGATAATAGAATTCTGTGTGTGTGTGTGTGTGTGTGTGTGTGTGTGTGTGTGTGTGTGTGTGTGTGTGTGTGTGTGTGTGTGTGT
>JBBJLR010040335.1:0-12183 GCA_037577145.1 Brachypetersius gabonensis
AGAGAGAGATAGAGAGAGAGAGAGAGAGAGAGAGAGAGAGAGAGAGAGAGAGAGATGTTCTTGTGATGTGGCAGATGTGACGTCATCCCGGTCGAGAAGCGAGAGAGTGACGTGGAGAAGAAACAGAACTGCAGGGCAGGAGGACAGCAGGACTGCGGAGGGAGAAAACACAGCTCTAAACCGGCATTTATATTTCTGGTGAAAGTAAAAAAGAGCCCCTTGACCTTTTTCTCTCCTGAAAAACCCCTCCAGGGTTTGGACCCAGCTTTGTTAGCCTCCTAAAATAACCACAAATATCGACAGTTTGACTCGTTTTTAACTCCTTTTCACTTCAACCGAGAGCTGAAAATGGGCCTAACCATTTCGAGCGTCTTCTCTCGTCTTTTTGGCAAGAAACAGATGAGAATCCTGATGGGTGAGTTTTAAAATAATTTTTTTTTCTTAGCAGTTAGCCGGCTAGCCAGCTAGTTACACTAAAACACTCAGAATGTGGACAAAAATATTGGGACGCCTGAACATCACACCAACGGGAACTTTTAATAATCTTGCATTCAAATGCAGATACTTGAATGAGGCAGTTTGCAGCTATAATCGTTTCCATTCTTAACGGAAGGCTTTCCACAAGAGTTTGGAGGGAATTTTTGTGGGAATTTGTGCCCATTCCTTCTGTAGAACATTTATGGGGTCAGACGCCGATGTTGGACGAGAAGGCCTGGCTCTCCGTTCCAGTTCATATCGAAGGTGTTGGATGGGGTTGAGGTGTGGGCCAGTCAAGTTCTTTCTGACCGAGTTCATCCGGCCATGTCTTTATGGAGCTTGCTCTGTGCTATGGGACACAGTCATGTCGGAATAGAAAAAGTTCTTCCCGAACCTGGGTCCACAAACCTGGAAGCAAGGCGTTGTCCAGAATATCTTGGTAAGATCTAAGATTGATATTCACTGGAAGTAAGGGAATCTGAAAAACAGACGTGTCCCAATACTTTTCTCCATGTAGTGTAGAACACGACCGTTAGAAACGCATTGTTAATGTAGTGTGTTGAAGTGTTTGATTTGGGACGCAGCCTTAACGCCTACTTGGGCTAGAAATGACCTGGAGTAGTTACCTAGTAAGAAACTTTTATTCATTGCCACTTTAAATGTTCACTATGACAAAAAGTATTGGAACACACCTCTTAATTATTGAATTCAGGTGTCCCCTTACCTTCAGTAAAGGGCAATATTAATGCTTTAGTATACCAAGACATTTTGGACAACACCATGTGTCCAACTTTGTGGACACAGTTTGAGGAAGAACCTTTTCTATTCCAGCAGAACTGTGTCCCAGTGCACTAAGCGAGCTCCATAAAGTCATGTTGGATTAGTTCAGCAAGAAACACCTTTGGGATGAAGTGGAATGGAGATTGCGAGCCAGGCCTTTTTTTTTTTTTTTTTTAAATCAGTTCCTGACCTCATAAATGCTTCACAGAATGAATGGCCACAAATTCCCCAGAAACTCCAAAATCTTACGAAAAGCCTTTCAAGAAGAGTGGAAGCTGTTATAGCTGCAAAGGGGGACCATCTCCATATTAAAGTCTACTTTTCTGAATACAACTTCAATAAAGTCCATGTTGGTGTAATGGTCGGGCGTCCCACTACTTTTGTCCATATAGTGTATTAATGAGCTCATATTATCTCTTTTTCTAGAACTAAAAAAAGCTATAGCTTATAAATTTAGTTTGAAGTAAAATGTATATTCTGTTTTAAATTGTTTTTGTGATGCCATAAAATCAACACATTGAAATATATCTCTTTATTCTGTCTACTGCACCAATTTACCAACACCTTTAATTATTTAAAATTAGACTTTTGATGGCTTGCATGAAGATCTCAGTTCATCAGATCACCCAGTAACTCGCCTAATCAGGAGCACTGCGATTGGTTAGAGGCTCATTTGCGTATTGCAGTCTTCTGCAGTATCAGGGTTGCAGAAAACGACATTGCAATAACAAATATCAGACGATACATATTGCAGCCCTTGTTTTGAACTAATTTTCTCTTTCTTTTTTGCAGTGGGTCTTGATGCTGCTGGGAAAACAACAATCCTGTACAAACTAAAACTTGGAGAAATAGTCACAACAATTCCAACTATAGGTTTGTATAGAGTGTAACTGCTGCCTGGTGAACTTTAGCTCACAATATCTTTCATTTGCAGTTATATTGTGAGTGCCAGATGTGTTTTGCTTTAGCAAGTGCAGTAAATAAGTTACCAATAAGCCGCAATGTTTAACTAGTGAAATAAGGAATTGAAGAATTTAAAGCCAGGAATCAGTGAAATACACTGACCAGTTTGTAGTACCACCACAGCAGTAGCGCACTCCCATGCCTAAACATACAACACAAAACAGACAATATGTTTACTGCATTGTGTATTTTATAGTATAATGTATTTAGTACAAATTATTTCAGAGTATGTCCTGGAGCATTTTATTTTGTCTTTATACTATATTTTATATAGTCTTGTGTGTTTGAAGTCGTAGCATATGCAGTTTCCTCTGGAATCAATAAAATGTTCTAATTCTGGTCAGTAAACTGAGACTAGCCATGGAATCACTGTGATGCACGGTGTAGTACCTTATTATGCGCAGTTGTTTATTATATCCGACTGTATTATCATGTGCAATATCACTACTTATGCTATTAGCACTGCTATTACGTACTATAATGGACTCAGTATATAAAACACCTCCAAACCTCTATTTGTGTTATTAGTACATTTCAGCAGTAATTTTATTTATCTATCTATAGTATTTATATACACCGCCTACCAACCACAGCATTTTGTATAAGTAGCATAGTGTATATGGAACTGAGCATTTTTATTACTGGAGGGTTTTATTTTCACTTGTATATATCCTCTGTTATTGTCTCTGTGTCTGTGCAGACGTACTACAAGTAGCTTCCGGTATCAATGAAGTTTTGTGACTCTCTTTTTAGACTGAAAAAAAGTGTAAACCATAACATATATATCAGTGTTCATCATCAACTTGTGCTTATGTGTCTCTTGCAGGCTTCAACGTTGAGACTGTGGAGTACAAGAATATTTGTTTCACCGTGTGGGATGTGGGTGGTCAGGATAAGATCAGGCCTCTTTGGAGGCATTACTTCCAGAATACACAGGTAACTGGTTCCTATAGTACAGGAGAAAGTGCTCACGGATTTATTGTTTTGACCAATATTTTGGTTTTAGTGATGTTGATAAAAAGTACTGTGCAAAAGTTCTAGACACTTTATCGCACACTGAGAAAAATGGCTTTAAACAATTTGCATAGGTGCCTATGTTAACATTAGAATAAAGGCAAACAAATAAAGCAGTAAAAGTAGCAAGATTTGTTTTGTTTGTATAAAAGTTGTTGATATTGTGTGAGCCGGTGAGGAGAACACAGGTTCGATTCCAGATTTCTACTCGGTTCCTCCTGTCGTTGTTTGGCTTTGCGAAACTCTATCAGCAGCTCCTGATTTAATTTAATCAAGGACTGATCGAGTCAAACCAGGTTTCTGATGGAAACTACATGTAATACTGGACTTCCACAAGGAACACACTGATCTACTGTACATAAAACACTATTGTAATTAATTGTATTTACTCTTTTTAGTTTTATCCAGTATATTTAGTAATATGAATGTGAAATTAAACACTAACTGCTCATTTAAACATTTTTTAAATACCATTTTCTTCCAGTGCCTAAGACTTTTGCACAGTTCTGTATATTTGAAAAATAATGAGCATTAAATCAATGACATAAGTCTCATAAAATGGCAACATTTAACATGCACCTTAATGTTATTTAGAAACCTATTGTGAAATTGAAATTCATCAGTACGACCCATCACTAAAGTAAAATATCACATAAGCACTATCCGTGTATTATACTAAGGCTTTTGCATTCCAGCACTGAAAGCTTCTCTGCCTGCCTCTACTATCTTGGTGTCTAAACGTCCCTCCATGACCACGTCTGATTGAGTTTAGTCACTGAGCCTTTACTAACATGCTGGAAAAACAAGAGGGAGGCAGACTGGTGTGTTTTTGTTTTGGCCTAATGCCCACATAACTTGTGCTTCATGACTGTGGTATAGGGGAAATCCTCTATGTGCCACTATAACATGCTTGATATCTCATACCCGTTGTTTCTTGTTTAAAGCTGTTTGAAGATAAACGAGCTGATTAACAGATTCGTGCTGCTCTGAACGCTGTCTGGTCCCTATCAGCAGATCAAGATGTGGGTGTTTGGGTCAGGGTGAAAGAAAATTAGACTAAAATAGTAAATTGCTCTCAGCCGAGTGAGCAAGCCTGGGTTGAAGTGTTGTTTTCAGTTTGTGATTACATTTAGATGCAAGTCTTTGCTAAGACTGCTGAGTTGTAACTGAAAAGATGGATGTTATGGATATTTGGAGTTAAAGGTTTTCCCAGGATTTCCCAGGTTAGGATAGGCCTAGACTGTACTTTCCTTTTCGTAGAGAACCTTCATTCAAAAGGCCTAGACTGTGCTTTCCTGTTGGTAGAGAGCCTTTTTTTTAGGTCATGTTGTTGGTACTTTATTCGCTGTTTGAATCAGTTCCCCAACACTTGCACATGTTAAAGCTGTAAAACTATTGGTGTCTAGGAGAGTACCATGGACGTTGATTTAAAAAGGTGCTCAAAAACTGAAAATGTACCTCAGAACTTTTGTAAGGTACCTAGAAGAAAGTATAGACCTAAACGTGGTTTTATGAGTTAATGTAAAATGAAATATTTTATCAAGGTTTTTTTTTTATTTTCTCAAAGCCCTCTGCTACTCTAGTAGCTTCCTTGAGAAACCAAGACCATCTAAATCCAAAACATCACTGCTTTTTAATAATGCAGTATTAATCAGTCCAACAACTAAAATGTAATAAAACAAATTTACAGTTGTTACAATCTGCTAATTATCGTATCAGTGTAAAAAACTAGTGTAACACCTGAACTTAGTAAATGCTTGTTGTGACAACTTGCTAAATGTGCTAAAAGTATTGCTAAAAGCTAAATGCGCTAAAAGTATTCTATGACTTCGTACCAGTGTTGTATTTGCTGTTAAAAAGTACCTCCGATTTACATAAATCTCTCTCAAAGTATGTCTAGAAAAAAATACTTTCTAGCACTGAATGTTTCACTGCACTGATCAAAGCAGGCATGTTCTCTTGCTTGTGGTTTGGTGCTCATTGTGTTCTGTGTGACCGTTGCAGGGCCTCATCTTTGTTGTAGACAGTAACGATCGCGAGCGCGCACAGGAAGCTGCCGAGGAGCTGCAGAAGATGGTTAGTGAAGACACACCCACACACAGTGAACCTTTAACCTCCTTATTTGTAAATGTCTGTTATGTATAAAGAACAGTACGTTTTACTTTGGTCTTTAAATAATTACTTTGCTTTTATTATTTGGTAAAAACAACAAACCAGTTACAAATCTGTTATATGACCTCTTCATTTAACTCTTACGCCTTGAACAGCTTCAGGAGGATGAGCTCCGAGATGCAGTTCTACTCGTGTTTGCCAACAAACAGGACTTGCCCAACGCCATGGCCATCAGTGAGCTGACGGACAAGCTGGGTCTGCAGGCACTGAGGAGCAGAACTGTAAGTATGATCTGGAAATCTTCAGCTTTGTCCTCTTTTAAGCATTGAGTTTTGAGGTTTGCATTGTTGTTTCATTTCATAGATCTCCATGCTCAGTCTCAAATGCTATTACTATTAGGGCTGGGCGATATGGCCTTTGAATAATGTCCCAATACTTTAGGTTTCAAGATTTTGAAATTTCCCCTGAAACACTTCATAAATGCTTCATTTACCCCTTTGATGCACAAAATCACATCAATATTACCCTAATAGTCCCTGCAACACACATCTACATTAAAACCTTCCAGTTTATATTGATTTGTGGTTTATATATTAGGGCATTTTTAAACTTGCAAAATAGAGCAAATCGTCCCATTCCTATATATGCGACACACACTCGTCATCCATCCAGACCACTATCCTGGGAAAGTGTGTGTGACATATATATAGGAACGGGGTGATTTCGCCAATTTGGAACCAACAGTCAATATAAATGAATCAATATAAATTATGACGTTTTTGTGTCGGGGTGAGGGAGGGAGCAATAAGAAAGGGAGAGAGAAGCAAAACACCAAAACAAATCCCATCCTGGCAGCTTAAAAAAAATTACATAACAATTTGTTTTCAATGTTCTCAATATAGTCGCTTACTGTATCTCACATTAAAAAAAACAAAAAACTCACGATACATGAAATATGTTTGATATATCGACCAGCCCTAGTCACTGCTGTGGTTTGAAAAGGTAGGGGAAATAAATAAATCTAACAAACCTGCTAAAGGGTATGAATACACCTAATTTTGTAGTCTATGCAGTGTATGATTTTATAATTAAATATTACTTTTCTGAATATCTCCATGTTTTGCTCCAACAGTGGTACGTGCAGGCGACCTGCGCCACTCAGGGAACAGGTTTGTACGAAGGATTGGATTGGCTTTCTGAGCAACTTTCCAAACGCTAAGCTGCAAAGGTTGGACGACCCAGAGGCATATTTTAACAAAGGACGTGATCAACAAAACTGACAGACAAATGGGACACATTGGCATATACTTGAGTTGATGGTTACCAAATTTGCCGTTGGGGCAATTTTGACAGTGCTTTTTTTTCTGTTGGGTTTACTGACTTGAAATTCCTCAGTCATTTCAATCAGGCATGCATAACGGTGTGCCTGCTTTAGTTTAATCTAAGAGAAAGACACGAAATCTTGCAATATAGTTCAATATTAGGAGTTCACAGTTACAGGTACACAAAATGGGTTATGAGTTTGTAAGGTTATCATCCAAGCTCTTGCATTTTGGGATTATATTTATATTTATACACCTCATTTCTGCTTGGGCATCGTCATTCCGTTTGTTTTTATGTAGACATCTCATTATTGCATGCTTTTTAATCTGAACAGTTTCCTTTTAAAGGATTTTAGACAGTCTTGTAACAAAAAACATAGTTGTTTTTTTTTTAACAAAAGGTCCCATCGGCTCCTCCACATACACAGCAGTATTGTCCGGATCATTTACAGTCTATGTACAAATATCTGCAGTTAAAACCACTGTAGCATAATGATCATAATAGAATGGTAGAGTGAGTCTTTGTAATGTTCTCTGGCCTCTGATGCTGATTTGAATGGCAGTTAGCTAGCTCTTTTTTATGTGAATTATAAGATGACAGCCTTTACTGAGCCTTAATACATCTTATTTACATAACAATGCAGATTGTAAAGAAATGGTTTGCCAAAAATGGTCTCCCTTGCCATACGCAGTCAATCTTTAACTTTGCACTTAGTGACATTCATAAACTCCATTAGCCTCATTGCTTCAGTGCAGGATTAAGCCGTGCAAATATGCAATGGCTATGTAGGGTAAGGACAAATTAATTCAATTTTTTGGTGAATCATTCTTTGATCTTGCCTGAGTTTGCCCTTTTTCATAAATGAACAGCCTTTATCTGCATTTACAACTGCCTTAAAGTATGCATTTTCCTGCTAAGTGAATGTATGCCAGCAATGGGGTTTATTTCCCTGTAAGATTTAGGTCGGCCAAATTCTAATTTCACAGCTTTTTTTATATGCTGGGAAAAAAAGTACTTTGATACTCCAGTTGTCTGTCTGATCGGGTGTCTTCAGTCTCGCATATCAATTTCTAGTCTTCATTAGCTCCTGTATAATTCTTAATAAAGAACTGAAGTAAATCTTTTATTCTGATATAAGAGATGATGCATTTGTTGTACTTATTTTTTATGTATTCTGGAAAGGTATTATTGAGTTTTTTTTAGACTATATCAAACTGTACTGAACTGTCCTTTTTTAATCCGTATTGCTCCTGACTAGAAGGGTGTCCAGATTAATCCAGTGTGGGTCCACTTTTTAAACATGAACACGCCAGATTCCACTTGTTCAATTCCTTTAATCAACTGATCATCAGCTCCTGCTTTGTAAAAGACCTGCTGCCACATCAAGCCTTAGTGAAAAGACTGGAAACCCCAGCTGTAGTGCAAACAAGAGAAGAGCAAAAACTTACAGTTCAAATGATTCATATTTGGGAAGTCATGCCAGCTTTCATTCTGATTTGCTATTACACTGCCAGTGATTTAGTGTCTGTCGTAATACAAACTAAACAGAATTATTGAATGCTGAATCAATTTATGGTTTGAAAATAAATCACTACAAGTCAGTGTATTCAACCCTCAACCTACACAGCTGTGTTGGCAGCCGTGCTTGATCAGATGCATCAGAGGTGAATATGGTACTGGAGAAAAGAGTAAACTCCACATCAAAGCCTGACCCAGATAAACATCTTCAGATAAACCAAATCCAACCTCATTTCCATTTGAGGTCACAGACTAAAGCGATATGGTCAGAGGGATGTGAGACGCTCGGTAGAGCTTGGTAGGTGGTGACCTCCTGATGGCTGGGCAGGGGAATAACCTGCTCCACCTGCAAAACCTGAGGCTCCATGAAGATGTAGTCTAAACAACCATGAAAGCCCCCAACATAGTTGGTGTAGGCTGGTTCGCCGCACGCGCTGGAGAACTGGAAAGGGTTGAGAAGCTCCTTTTGGACCAGCTCGTCCGGCCCATTAGATGCCCAGTCGCTGTGGTTCTCTGGTAAAGAACCCTGACTGACCAACTGGAACAGTCCTGAGGAGGGCGTGCTATTAAAGTCACCACAGAATAGCACCGTCCCGGGATGTTGCTCTGTGACTTTCTTGATGTGCTGAAGTGCCACGGCCATCTGTATTAATCTGACATTTCCTCCTTAAAATGGAAAAGAAAACTTTGTTAAAGTGTATCCTCAAACCATGTAATCCTAATCGGGTTCAAGTGGCCCCTTTAAGTCATTTGCAAACAGTGTGAAATTCTCTCTGCATTTAACCCATTCACCAAGTAAAGCAGTTTGCTGCCACCAGCAGTGAGTGGAGACGGTACCTAGCTCAAGGTACCTCAGTGGTGCCGTAAGCAGTCCTGGGATTCAGGCCCCCACAACCTTCTGATCACAGGGGCAATTCTCTAACCACTAGACCACCAGGTGCCTAGCCAAATGTAACTGGATTGCAGTAATTTTAGGTCACATTTAGCTGTCTGGCAAACCAAAATTGTCACATTCAGAAAAAGTAAATTACCTTTGGGGTGCCAGTAGAGATGTGTGTTCCCAACACACACTGTCTTTGATGGATCACTGACTGACTGAAGAACAGTAACCTTGCAAAAAAGGAACAAAGGGTTATTTGTACGGTTGTACTGTTCAGACTTCAACAGTGTTTTCAAATTTAATCCTGGACAATGTTAAACTTGATGCTACTTAGACTTCAGCTCTGTAGCTTTAAATCTAGTTTAAAAGAAACTCTAAATCAGAGTTTTTATATACTGGTTCTGATTTAACACATTTGGATGAATTAGGAATATCAAAAATATAGTTTGGTTTAAAAAAAAACGAATCAGCCAAGATGTGTGTTTTATTGTTTGTTTCTTTAGATTTGCACTGAATCCATCTTACATGCAGGCCTAATTCACATTTAACGCAAACATAAAAGCCTTCTTATTGTTTTACATCAACTGAGAAAATCACCTGCCTAACAGACGAAATATCATGATGAACAGAAACAGTCCAAACCTAATCTGAAAGACATCTTTGTTACACTGACTTGCATTTTTTTTGCATGTATAGATGCTTTTTGGTAATATGAGGTTTTGACATGTTTTTAAACATAGCGGACTTTGTGAAGTCAACTTTCTATTTTCTTTTGTCCATTTCTATCAATTAATTACATTTCATAGAATGTCAGAACCACAATCTAGTCAGTTTATTTTGAAACAATTTCATATGGTTTGAATGTGAGATCATATATGAGCCTGCAGTTCATATATATATATATATATATATATATTATATATATATAAAAAAAATTATTATTTTTTTACCTACTAAACTCTCTTGCACTACAGACATTTTGTAAATACGTTTTAGGAATTTCATTCCTGGTAATAATGTTCCACTGTTATCTGTATTCGACAATAAAATAGAAACTCAAACTCAAAACTAAAGAAGCAAATCACTGTCTTGGCTGATCCACTACACTTCATTTGAGATTTGATTTTCTGTCAAGCTATTCCTTTAAACCTTGGATCAGGACTCATATGAGGAATGTGGAGCCTCCATCTATTTTTGGCCTTAATACCTGCAAAGCTGTGGATCTCTGCACCACCTTCTCCCTCAGCGTGGGGTTGGTGGACACCGCGTCCAGTATCTCACTGTGGACTGCATCCGTCGTTAAGGCCTCACTCACAGTTATGTCATGCTGGCCTATGAGCTTGAACTTGGATCTCCTGTAAAAGGTGGCCAGTCCCTCATGCTGCTTCTCCTTCATCCTGAAGACCCCATCCATGCCAAAAGCATCAAGCGCAGGCACCAGACTGTCACTGAAAGCCCCCTTGTCCACTTCCTGAAGACAGACTATGTCTGCATTGTACCCAGTGAGCTCCTTCTTGATCAAGCTTTGGCGATAGTCAAGCCCCAGGGCGTATGGAGCGCAGTACGGGTACAGGACTGTTTTGGAAAGCTCAGTCTGGGCATAGACGTCCGCCAAGATGTTGTAGGACACCACCCTGACCGTGGAAGCCTCTGTGACCTTCTTGGTGTACATGTGCCTGTTGTCAAAGGTGCAGACCCCTGGTCCTGCCTCGACGGCACCCGGGGAGACCAGTTCTTTGGCCACGCCGTATCTGGACTCATTGCCAGGGGTGCACTTCAGCTTCAGCCTTACACCAATGTCCAGGTTGGATGGGGTGAAGACCTGCTGCTGGCCCACCTCCATCCAGCAGGGGTCAGCACTGGGGTCACTGGGGGTTCCATCTTTGTACCATGTAAACAGACAGTCCTTCAGGTCTCCAAACTCTATCTCCAGCTTGGGGCAGACTGGAAAGCCAGACAGGATGGATGCAGGCAGCTCAGCTGTGGTGAAAGTGGGGGGGTTCCGCTCCACCTTGAACTTGGTGTCTCCAACGTGGAGCACTGCACCATCCTGCCAGGCATCTGAGTTCAGGAGGTCCTCAGAGACACAGTCTCCATTGAAATAAAGACGGATCTGAGGCTCCGTGGCATCCTGGCTTCCTTCACCTCTCTTTGACTTCTTCCCCTTGCTCCTGGACTTCACAATGTTGTTGGAAATCCTGGCCAGGACCTTCCCCAGCTCCTCACCCTGCTCCCTCAGCATGTGCCTGGTGCTGCCCTCTAGGGTAAAGGAGATGGTCAGCTTGGTTTCAGAGGGCACGCAGCGCACCACCGCGCGCTCCATCCTGTTATAAAAGCGTCTGATCACGAGACGATCCGCCACAGGGCTCAGAAAGCATCTACAGAAGAAGCTGGGCAGGAGAACGCGCCTAAACATTAGGGTCTGAGAGCCATGAACAGAGGAGAGAACACGCTGCCGGAAGAGTTTCCAACAGAACTGGGCTCGGTCTCATTACGCTCCTTGCTCCCTGCGTAGGGCACTAGATTTTACAATAACGGCAGACCGCAACTAGTGCACGAGAAATACAAACAGTAGCATTTCGGGACACAGTCATGACGCACAACCTGTCAATGTTAGAAAACTGCAGATGTTGTATTATTAAAAAATTATAATTTTTTATTGAAATATTATGTTACATTATGTTAGAATATTCATATTTGCAGCATAGACACTGTTGTGGTCGCTGAATAATTTTCTTAATGTATTTTATTTTAATTTAATCTTTAGTTTCTTTCTTTTATTATACGATTTAATATTTTTCTTTAGATTTAATATAGCACATACACGATGTCGCCACTAGATGGGAGTATTACTCTCCTCAGAGTAATTTCCCCATTTAAAGAATTTCCCCATCATGGGATTAATAAAGTCAATCTAATCTAATCTCATAGGTCATAAACCCCTTTCTGTCCAGAAGCATCATCTTTAATTAGATTCATTAAATACGCTGGACTAAAGCGATTAATTTTTGCAGTTATTTTTTGGATGAACATCTTTTCTTTTTTTTTTTTTTAACCTGTCGTGTCTGGCATCTTAGCAAACAGATTATGAAGCTGGGTGCCTTGGTGTGCCAGAC
>JBBJLR010040366.1:0-5000 GCA_037577145.1 Brachypetersius gabonensis
AGACCCACAAGCTCCACAGGATCCAGAACATCACACACAGCTGGTTCTGCTGGAGAAGGTGCTGGGAGGGTTTGGACACAAGTTATTTCTCCAAGTTGCTGGAAAAGATTCTACAAATCCATCCTGCTGTGATCGAGGTTCTTTCAGATGAAACATGTATATAAACTTTCACATCCATTAATTAGTATTAGTAAGTATATTGTTACATTACACTTCAAAATTAGGCAGTTATATTTAAGTATTGCCAATGTTTCTCTTCTAATGCAATTTTGAAAGAGCAAAATAAAGTGTGGGCCCAAACCTGACCTGTAGTATACAACCACGCGCACGCGCACGCACGTTCTTTCCTTCAGAACATGACAAATTACCCACTTTTTTCTCACTTACCTGCTAAAAGTACATTCTGACCAGTTTATTTAATTAACATCCTTCTCTTAATCCATCCCTCTTACCTCCAAACACAGTCATGTGAAAAACGGTTGTTTTGAGGTCCATGGCAACTCCATACTTCCTCACATCCGGACTGCGTTAGGACGTCTCGCAACATCTCAAGTTTCACCAGTTTGGTCCATAGAAGGCTTTTGCTCTCCTAGGTGTCCGGCAGGCTATTCGTGTCGCCGCCTCTTGTTTTCTAATGCATTTCCTCACTAAAAAGTAATTAAAAATAAAACCCTCTTTGTTCCCAGCGGTACTTCCAAACGAAAATGGGCACGAAAGCAAAGATGGGACTTTAAAAAACAAAAGCACTGAAAATAAGGTTGGAAAGATCAGTTCGCATGATTATCCGTGCGAGTGATATCCTATGAATACGCCCTGGTTAAGTTATTGTCACTGTTTACTTGTTTTCCGTCTGGTTGACTCGGACATAAAAAAAGAACTGTAAATGTTTTCTGGAGTTTTTTATTTAAGTAAAAGCCTTAAAACAACATACAGACGTTTATGAGTCGTCAATGACAAACGAGTTTTTGAGGTTTAAGAAGAAAAACAGCGTGTCGGCCGCGTGTTCGCCGCGCGCTACATGCGTATTCCGCGTCACCGGTTTCAGACGCCCATAATGAAATGTTTTTATGTCTCTGTGAACACCAAGTCCACGACTCTTCCAAGGTAGTATTAGTGGGCAGAGTCCCAGACTCTCCAGCCAGAAAAAGAACCAGGAGAGGAGCCTGTCAAAGAAAGCCCAAGCCAGGAACCCTAGCAAACTCGTACCTGTTATAAAATCTAAACCAGGGAATCGACAAAGTAAAATGACGATAAAGGGTTCAATTTTTCCAAAATATTAAACACCGAGGACAATCACTGCTATTTAAAAACACACGGTTTAACTTTTAAGTGAAGAACACGTTTGTAATAGTTATAATATAGTTACTTTTATTGCAGCACCAATGGCTCAAATGTTTAATTACTCTTACCTGATTGGAAAATACACAAGAGATTATATGTTGGTAGTAGAGTAGTGTTTAAGACTGGTCCCTTCATTATATTTTTAGATTAAAATGTCGTTATTAAAACCTCTTAACTCCATTACATGTACACTAGAAAATACACAGGCCTACTATTTGCTCCTTACAGGTTCATTTAGGACCTTCACAGTTCTCCAAATCCCACAGACCAGATTTCTTTTAGTCATGCTTTTGGCTCCAGACTTTCACTCTGCTTTCACTCAAGTATGATTAACACAGCACTCACTCTTTTGCTTAGTTAGTTTCTCTGGACTTTCTGTGCCTCTGTGACAAACGAGTCTGATCTGAAACGGCCGGGTTGCTTTAGATGGTCTTGGCGATAAATCACGACTGCCTGTGTTCTATCAGTACTCAATACGCATTTATCAGAATGATCATATTCAGACTTTTTTCGCCAAACGATATTTATAACATTCTTTAACGGAATAATGGACACAATTAAGAAAAGGAACCACATGGTGAACATCTAACATGTTTTGAAACGTTGCACTCGAAACGTTCAGGAACCTTTTTCTACTAAATCTGATGAAAGGGCTCCACCTAGTGGTACCAAAGCTCCTTACAATTTCGAAATACATTTATAAATATATATCCACTATTCTAGTCTGCAGAAACACATTATTTAGTCAGAAAGGCTCAAACTGTTGGTTTTGAAGATACATATCAGGGGCCGTATTACAGAAACTTCCTAACTTGAAAATCCTATCCGAACTGTCTGGTAACCATGGTAACGGCAGTTTAGGATCTTATTTAGGAAAAAAGCCATTACAGAACAACCGTTCCTAAGTCCATTTTCCTCTCCGAACTTCAGTTAAGAAAGGAGTATTACAGAAGCATCCTAACCTCAAAAAATCCTAAATAAACGGCCCTAACCAACCCCTCCGCTGCCCTAACATTCGCCGGCTGATTATTTAGACTCCGGCCGTGTGATAACGCTGTTAGCCGATCAACTCCGCCCAGCTCTGGAGAGGCGACCCAGTACATTTGTTTATATTGGGCTGTTTGTCTGGCTTAAAGTTCAGAGCAGGACGTTGTTTAATCTCCATATTCTGAAGACAGTAACGAAGATACTCTGAAGATACAGTGTTACGGACTGGAGCCTCGTAAAGTTACAGTGGCAGCAGGTAACAGTGACTTTGTGAGATGATGTGTTGCGTTAGTTGCTAGGTAATAGACATAAAAGTCGATCATCGACGTTAGATCGCTTATTTAGGATTCCTAACTCGAGGTAAGATAGGATTCCTAAACACAGTTAGGATTTGCTTCTGTAATACCAAATTGAAAAAAATCCTATCTTAAATTGTCCTATCTTAACTTTATGCTTAAGATAGGAAGTTTCTGTAATACGGCCCCAGGTCTGTCTTTAGTGCCTGACGTTCACTTTTTGTTAATCAAGAAAAAAAGAAAAGTATCTCAGTTCTTCAACATCACAGTTCACTCTGGTTTATGTATAATTGGACAAAATTTAATTCAGCAGGATCCCAAGCTTCCTCCCCCACCCCCAGTTTATAGCATTAGCATTTAACAGATACTTTTATCCAAAGCAACTTCCGTTTCCTAACTACAGGGGGCAGTCTGGAGAAACTTGGGGTTAAGGGTCTTGCTCATGAACCCAGTCACGGTTTACTGAAGGTAGGATTCGAACCCATGACCTCTAGGTCCAAATACCACCCCACACACAGTGAAAAAAGTTGGTCTCGACAGAGTGACTACAAATGGACTACAAATGTATGTAACCCCGCCTTTTTATTGGACATTTTAACAACCTCAGATGGTGTCAGCGGTTAACAAGTACAAAATGCATCCCAACGCTCAACAGAAAAACTGAAACTTCAAACAAAACCTACAGAAATGTCAGTGCACGGATCTTCTCACTTACCAGATAGCATAGTCTGACGAGGTAAAGGGAGACAGGGGGTTAATGTGGGGCAATCTCTGACTAAGGCTCGTAAACAGCAGAAAAAGGACACCATGGTGGTCAAGACTAACAGGAGCTCAGTGACTAGCGTTAAGTGCTTCAGTAGTACCCCACTGTATCGGAGTCTCCAGGACAGAGGCGGCAGCTTTACTGCTTGGAGAAGTAGTCCTTGCTCTTCTGCACGTCAGGGACGATGGTGTCGCTTCCAGGCTTCCATCCAGCAGGGCAGACTGTAGGCACAAGTAACATAAATGATAAAATAACATGCAGCATTACATTAAAAGCACCCGCCTAACATTTGGTGCTTTATCACTGACACTAGGAACCGCGCCGAACCCAAACCATGCTCGAGTGGCTTTCTGATTGGTCGAAATGTTGTCATGACAACATGGAAATAGGCCGCCTTATTTTACTGTGGAGATACAAACCAACAACTAGGAAGTAGCACAAGTACAAGCACTACTACACTTTCTGAGCAGAAGTATTGGTTTCCAGTGTTTGGGCTAGACCCATTACTTCCAGTGAAGGAGAATCTTAATGCTTCAGCAGACCAAGACATTCTGGACAATGCTATACTCTGTGGACCCAGTTTGGGGAAGAACCTTTTCTATTCCAGCAGGACTGTGTCCCAGAGCACAAAGCAAGCTCCATAAAGACCTGCTGGAGGAGTTCAGTGTGGAAGAACTTGACTGATCCACACAGAGCCCTGACCTCAACCCCATCCAGCACCTTTGGGATGAACTGGAACGGAGATTATGATCCAGACTTTCTCGTCCAACATCAGTGTCTGACCTCATTAGTGCTCTACAGAATGAATGGAGACAAATTCCCACAGAAACTCCAGAACCTTGTGGAAAGTCTTCCAAGAAGAGTGGAAACTGTTGTAGCTATAAAGGGGTCCGACTCCAAATTTAAGGCTATGGATTTGAATGCAGTGTCATTAAAGTCCCTGATGGTGTAATGGTCAGGCGTCCCAATACTTTTGTCCAAATAAAGATACATTCAGAGGGAGTTTTTAATGATGCTAACAAATTGATCTCTATAACATTAACACACTGCAGCGTGGATTTGTACTGTTTATACGACTCAGTTATGAATAAGACGCAGTAGAACTGGACGCTGAACCCACCTTCTCCAAACTTGTCAGTGTGCTGGAAGGCCTGGACCAGCCTGAGGGTCTCGTCCACCGAGCGGCCCACCGGCAGGTCGTTAATGGTGATCTGTCGCAGGATGCCCTTATCGTCGATCACAAACAGGCCTCTTTAGGAGAGAATGAGGGAGGAGTTACAAGCTGATGGTAGTCAGAGCAGTTAATTGAACATTGTCATTTTCTATTTATTAGTACTGACCTATAAAAAGCCTCCTAAAATAAGTATAATGTGGATCACCAGAGGTGTTAGATATTTAACATTAAGTGATAATAGTGAAAAAGTGCACATATTTTAAATAGGAAGGATGGACGGAGAAATGGAAGGATGGGAGGAACTGAACAGTGTAAAATTTGACTCTGCATCACCACAGAACCAGTTAATCGGAGTCAGACCTGCACCGCAAGCTTCCTTCCATTGTATAAAGGCATTTATACTTGGTAGTGTAAAGACTGTGGACAGGGACAAATCACT